>VDFB02324328.1:0-173700 GCA_007258455.2 Sequoia sempervirens | reverse complement strand
GTAGCACGCAACCCGAGGCCGCAAACCAAAAAAAATTTCCTACCCATTTGATTTTTCGACGCCCTGCAAAAAACCCATGTTTTTGTTTTTCGAAAATACGTGCTAAATCCAAAAAACACAAAAATAAAAATCCACAGTTCGGTTTTGAGCTAACCTGGCGGGGTACGGCGCAATGGGTGAAAAATATCCGTCTCTCGTCCGCCCGTGAATGACGTCACTGTCGTACTCCGACATGATGTCCGCTCTCGCTCGCCTCCTCGTCTCTCTCTCCTCTTTCTCCACTTGCCAGCTGTCACAATGGGCCCAAGGTAAGTCCCCAATTACCTTTTATCCCCTTTTCACTTTTTCACCTCATGGTCTTTTTTCTTTTTTTTAACCAAAAATCTGCCGATTAATTCATCCAAGCTCTTTCTTCCCGGGGCCGCCATTTGCACACCGTGTATCCGATTGACTCCGTTCAAGCACCGTTCTTCTCGTTTTTCCGTGCTCTTTCCAACAACACGTACCACTCTATACTTTTGAGAAGTTGACCGGGGCTCCCTTTTCCTCCCCTGTCCCCCTTCTCGAGGGGGCATACCCTACCATTCCCTCCTAACCCATCGCTCTAACCCTACCTTTCCTTGACTGGGGCATCCTCTCCGCATTCCTCCGTTCGGGGCAGCTCACGCGCGTTCCCCCATGCTGGGGCATCTCTTTTTCTGGTCTCTTCCTCTATAGAGTCATCTGCATCCTGTTTTTCTTCGAAACCCTATTATTCTAATAGTCTTTCAAAATGTAGACGTCCCAGTTTTGATCACTTCCACATGATCAAACGCGTCTCCCTATTCATCTGGTTGCTCATCCCCTTTGTCAATATTAATTAAACCAGGTGTTTAATTAATACCTGCATCTTGCACAAAGGTCCTAAAGTATTCAATTTAATACTTTGCCCCTCTTCCTCCTCTAAATTAAATAAATATGCCCTTTTATTTAATTTAGTCATATTCCCCTTTTAAATTAAAATTCATTTTTTAATTCATCTTTTCTCTCTCATGGTCACATCCTCCAACTTTTGCAAGTTGGTCCCTAATCCATTTTAATTACTTCATCTTCTTCTAATTAACCAGGGTTAGCATGTGCACACCCTTAATCATCATTAAGGTCACATCCTCCATAATTTCCCACTTGTCTCTAATCAGTCATTAGTCCATCTAACTGAGTACTTGCACAACCTTAATCATTTGATTAGCCTAACCTAATCCTCATCCTATTTATGGCACATGTCCTTGAGTCAACCTTATTAAAGGCTTTCTCCTTTTGGACAAGGCATCCCCCTTCCCCATGTGAATTTTTAATTCACCTTTTAATCCCCCAAGGCACCTAAAAGGAATTTTTAATTCCTTCACTTCTCCCCACATGTCCTCTATTCATTCTTTATTCTTTCTCTCATCCCCATGAGAATATTTGAGGAATTTTTAATTCCTCACATGTCCTCTCACCCACATGGGGACAAGTACCTCCTTTATGAGGAGATCTTGTCCAATCCCAAGGTACTTTGTACCCCTCTCCATGTCATGTCCTTTCCTTCCACCTCATGTCCACTTCACCTTTTAGGGCTATCTCACATGCCACATGTCAAGATGTGAGGGCTTGTGAGTTCTCAACTCACCTTAGCCCTACATCTTGATATTTGGTGGATCAATCTCAACCGTCCATTTCCCCTAAGATTTCCCAAAAATCCTATAAATACCCCCTCTTTTCTCTCATTTAGGGGAGATCATTTGTGCTAGCCAAACTCTTGCAGTTTTGTTTCTCAACCAACACTTAGCTATTTTCATGTTTCCAAGTATCATTTGCATCTCACATCCCCTACTTGCCATCCAAGGAGCATACACATCAAAGATCGAAGGGCCAACCAAAGGATTGACTCAACGCAAGGTATAAAGTTCCATTTCGTTGCTTTGTCTTGCATTGTTTCCAACTCAGGTTAATCTTGAGGTGTAGGTTGTTTTAGTTGTTTATTTGCACTCTTTTACTTGTTGCTTGATTTCTAACACTCTATTTCGACCTATCACAAGTTGTTATGCTCCAATGTTTTCCAAGAATTAATTAATTATTCACTTTCTTAACTCAATTTCATGATGCCAATGTTTCATGATTGAAAAGCCACTCTTTTGTTCATGTCCACATGGTTCAAATATTGGGCATTTAGTTAGCATTAAAAGAGGCTGGAAATATGCCACCGTTATTTAATTTATTAAAACAATATTTGATTTTATTAACTCTAGATATGGAATTGTTTAGTTTTTTATGGTTTGTTTTAAGTAGCTTTGTTGCACTTATGTTCAATTTATAAAATTATTCTAATTCTATCATTAGTTAAATGATGGATCTAGATTTAGGTATGAATTAGCTTAAAAAAAGAGTTTTTACATTAATTTAAAAGTTCTTTTAGAAATCATAGACCAAAATAATATATTAGATCATACATTTGAAGGACCTTTGAATCAAAAGTATTGTAAAAAATGCCTTGAAAAAGTTTACAAGTTCAAAATTCCTTATAAATACAAACCTAAATTTTTTATATGTTTTTTATTTACTATTCAATTAAAACATTCTGATGTATTCATTTTATTCTATTTTAAATTATTTTGATGTTCCCTTGTTTTATTTTTATAATCAGATAAAAAATTAAACACTTGTTCAATTAAACAAATAAATAAACATTTTCTATTTATAAATAATAGAAAAAAATAAACTTGTTAAGTATTACTAATTTTGTACTATTCGTATATAATTAAAATAAAGAAGAAAGAAGAAAGAGAAGCTTGAAATCAAACAAAATGTTTATGGGTAGGCTAAGTATAGAACAAGATCAAGCATTTAAGGTGTAAAAAAAGCGGGTCCTTGGTTTGCTAAACTAGGACATATTATTCAAAGTCTCATATGATTTTATAAAGTAACAAAGACAAAAGTTATATGTAATAGAATATGATATCCTTGTTATACGGAGAGCCCTAAAAAAAATGGAACCAAGGAAAATTATTAATATTTTGCATATATTTTTTTATCATTGATTATCAAACTAAAGCATCATATTCAATTATTTTAATTTTTACATTTAAATTACATGTATCCAAATTATTCTCTTGAATTAATTATGGTGAGATAAAACCCATACAATAATAAACACATTATTAAAAATTAAATAATATGATAAAAATTATTTTTAATTTAAATTTAAATAGAAAACGAATCATAAATAAGATTAATAGTGGTATGTGTGATGGTTGGGTTGTTGCGTTGTTATTCTTGTTATCAAATTTCAAATCTCATTGAGGTGTAATTATTGGGGTTGAGGTCTCCCATTTGTGACCTCGCCCATAATTCGGGTTCAAAAGCGTTTACCCATAAATAATACTTTATATCGTTTTTAAATTTTTAATTGTTTTCTCATTATTATATATTTTTTTTAAATGTGCTTCAATAGTTCTTAAAGATCAAAAATTGGGACACACTATTGTGTTGTTCAATCTAACTATGTAATAATGATCTATGATTTAAATGGCCAAGAACTTTATCTTTTTATACATCACTTTAATATTCAAATTTGAATATTTTAGATATAATTAGGAAACAACTAATTAGAATAGAATCAACTTAAATTCAAAATAAAATTTAAAATTAAATTTGGACGCTCAGTCAATTGATTTTTTATGTACTATTGAAATTGAATGGTTTTGAATGAGTCCACTGAAGACCCCAACATCTTAAAAACTAAGATCAAAATCGTGTTCTAAATGACTTTAGTGAAATCAACTGTACTAATTACTTTAATAAAAGACATTTAAAATTAAATAAAAACTCAAATTTAATATAAGAACATACAAAATCTCAACTCTATATAAAAATTCCTGATTTGAATACCAAAAAAATATTGAGTATCCACTTTTCAATGTCTGCATTACCCTCACGTTTTGCTCCTCGAGGTCGGTATCCTTCTCATTTCCACAAATTCCAAGTAAAATTATATAAAACCACTTCACGTGTAACGTACCAGATTAAACAAGGACAGAGTAATATTGAAAAGATACGTGTCGGTTGCATTGCCAAATTATTTAATTAGATAAGATCAGCAATACGGTTACTTCAATCTTTGAAGAAAGAAAAGTAATTTGGCTTTTACAGTGGAAATTGATGCTATTTGTACGCGATAAATGAAATCTTCATAATATTATGAAGTTAAAATTTCAATCTATCCTCCATCTACGGAGGCAGCTTTAATTTTTAATGTTTTGATTAATTTTAAAAATAATTTATAATTGGTGAGGGTGATAATATGTTCTCTGATTAAACTAATCACCAAGACTCAAATTTATGAAGATATGTTATAAGAGACGAGGCTGGAATTATGTTCTAAGTTACTTTGGTGGAATGGATTGCCCTCATTTCTTGGCTCTTAGTCGAAGAAATATAGAAAGGCGCCATTACCTCATGTTCTAATAGTTGTTCATTGATACATGTTAATTAAAAGCCTACTAAAAAATTCCAAATGTAACAATAGTTGTCCACTTTATACTCAAAAGTTGCATATATATTGGATCAACTGTGCAAATTTTGTGGTGGTCAAAGCAAACGTTATCGGGGCATTACAAAATATGTATCAGACATCAACTTGAAATGACCACTTTTTGACCTTTGTGTACATAATGAATCCTCTCATGTTCATCGTAACTATCCAAAAGCCAAAACAATAGCTATAAGCACTAAAATTGCATACAAATAAACCCAAAAAAATTGTCAAAATCTGATATTACCATTAAGAAATTAAGATGCACAAAGTTAGCTATAACAATATCGGTACCCTTCCCTAGACTCATGCATCTACATCGGACAGCTATTAAATCTTCCCTCAAAAATAAAATGATTTATTTAATAAAAAATAAATATACACAAATATAAGAGAATTTTTTTTATCTAGTATTCTTAACTCTATAACTTTTTATTCTATAATTAATTGGATAATCTGATAAAGAATTTCTTCATCTCTATAATCTCTTATTTTCTAATTAATTGAATAATCTCATAAAAAAATTCTTATCAAATATGTTAAAATCTATAATCTCTAATTAATTAAATAATCGTATAAATCATACTTCAAAATTCAAACCTAAATTGTATGTTGAAAAACAAATATAATCTATATATATGAAAAATATAAAGGTTTTAGGCCTTAAAAAACAAAGCACAGACCGTAAAATGTGAGGTCTGGACTGTTAAAAATCTAAAAATAAACAGCGCGCACGATGTTTGTTAGTTTAAACGTCAAACAGCATGTGGGTTGTTCCAGATTAACCATCTCCAAAGTTGAGATCACAAAATAAATTATATGCACGAGAGGTTTTTGACTTGGCAGCCAATAATCGTTATCCAGACAATGGAAAAAAAACGTTGGCTCTTCGTTCTCCACATTTTAGATAACGTGTTCAGAGTTCGGAGAAACTTCTTCTATCGTAATCCCACAATAATAAATTAGGTTTCTACAAACGTCAACCATTATATTTAATCATTAATAAATTCATAGAAGCGCTCGGTTGGAATTCGTCCGCGTCATTACAACGGAAATGAGAGTTATTTGCTCTACAAGCAACGAATTTCCTTGCAGTACCTATCTACCTATCTCCTCGCCTACTTAAAATACTTGGAATCATTTGGCAGCTGCTTGAGAATTATGTTTTCAGCGCTTTCCTGATTTCATAGAGGAAATACTCAAGAACAGTTTAACACCTCTGTTTGAGTTCTGGTCTGAGAGAAGATAAAGTAGATAACGATGGGTGGCATTGACTTTGGAGGCATGCAATCAGCGTCCTGTGAAAGTGAAGAAAAAGATGGGCTTCTGGAGAACATATGGATTCGATTTCTTGGCGGGGGCTCTGAAAGATCGTGCATCACCTCAGATGGGCAAACGCCTGCTTCAGACTGTGCAGAGGAGGAGGGAGTTATCATCAGCTCTTTTAAAGAAAATCAAATCTCTGTGGAAGGAAACAGAGGAGAGCAGATGCAGTTACCATTACAGCAATCCGAGTTCACTTATGGCGATGTTCAAAGCCTCCCATACCTCCAAGAACTGAGCAGATTGCCATCCGCCGGAAATCTGGAAGAATTGTTGCCTATTCCTACGGCGTCTAAGGTAAGGACCCATTCTCTACATGAAGACTCTCCTGATAAGAAAGCTGGGATTTTGTCGAATCGGGGTGGACTAGAAAAGCGTTTCAGAGGGGTGCGGAGGCGTCCGTGGGGCAAATTTGCGGCGGAGATAAGGGATTCGACGAGGCAGGGGACGAGGCTGTGGCTGGGCACATTCTCTACTGCAGAAGCGGCAGCCATGGCGTACGACAAAGCTGCTTTCAAAATGAGGGGGCCTCGCACATTTCTCAACTTTCCAGTTGAAATTGTGTCGAGGGCATTGGCACATGACCTCGATTCGGGAACCACCGTCTCTCACCCCACTGCTGCAACTTTCCATGATGTTCTGTGCAGAAAAAGAGGGTATCTGGAAGAGGAGCAGCAGCCACAGCTGAAACGATTCAAAGCCCAGCCACAAATTTGGACTTGTGATGGCGGTGATTATGATATTTTGGGCTCATTCGGATTGGAGGGAGCAGACTTGGGTAGAGATTATTGGGAAGAATTGCTTCTCTCTGCCGAAACCAACGAATTTCTGAGCTTGCTAAATTCTGACATGAGAGATGGTTTATTGTAAACCGTTATAGATATGTAGAAATTAATTTCAAAATAAACAGTTGAATTCATTTTGTGTTGATTAACACTAATTAAAAGTTAGTACAGTTTTGTTTATCGTCACAAATAACAGAAGAGGAGAGAAAGCTAGCCGTTAACTCGTTCATCATAAGGTATATTTACCTTTGCAATTATAAATATTTGAATATGTGATTAAAAAATTAATAAAGTATTAATAAAACATTCGTTCAATTTATTGACACGTGTAATGAAAATAAATGTTTTATTATAAATTATTTTAAATTAATAACTTAATAATTAATTTACAAAATTTGAATAATAAATGTGGTGCTAAAATTTGTAGAGTTTTAAATATGAATAAGTACTTATTTGTATTTTATATGAAGGAATATGTTGTTGAAGAAGGCATTAATTAATTTGTCAATATGTTATAAAATAGGGTATTGTTTATATGAATACCTCAAAATTTGTAAATTGATTGTAGTTTGCTGTAATTCAAAGTTGCATCCACAAAATTAATATAGTGCATACAACCAAACATGGATCAACATAGATAAACTCATAGAAAATTGATTAATATAGTAGGCATCTCTTCCAGCTCATTTTACTTGTGTTTAAAGTGGAGAATTTTCTATAGACATCATTCAGAAACATGCTAAGAAAATATTTCTTCTCCTTTGATCAAGCCCCCAAACAATCTTATTCAATGTCTTTGAAAAAACAATCAAAGATAGCAAGCAAGCATGCAAGGATGTCTATGATAATGTATCTTGAGGTATTCCTTGATAATGTTGTTATGGATGTACCATGAATAGTCTATGAAAATGTTTTTCAATAACCTTTAATGATTTCAAAATGAGTTACAAATTTCCTTGAATATAACAACATACAAAATAAATAAAAACATATGTTAGGTTGGTAAGGTTCATTTTTAACTTTTTAATTTTAAAATTTTGTGATTGAAATTTGTGTGCATAGAATTGACTAGGTCATTCTCTACCCACAAATCTAATCTAAGATGACAAATAAGAAATCTAAGGATCAAAACTAGTTATTTGAGATAAGTGATCATGGGTACAAACTAGGATAAGATCAAGAGTTCAATTTCATGCAAGAATATGCTACTTGTAAACTTGTTATTACATAAAAGACTCTCTAGTTGAAGTAGACCTACAACATAACTTGGAAAAAGTTTGTGGGTATACAATTTTCACCATTACACGTTGCTCCACTTTGATGTGCATGTAAAAGTTTGTGAGGATGCATATAAAAGTAAAATAAGATATCAAAATAGAATATATGTGTGTGTGTGTGTGTGTGTGTGATAATGATTCATGTACTCTCTTCACAAGGAACACTTCTTTAGAAACCCGCAAAATAGAACAAAACATGTAATGAGTAACAAGTTGATCAAATATTTTAAAATAGGCACTAACTATAACTTGTTTGAAAAATATATTTAAAAATAATTAAATTCAAAAAATGAGAAGGATAAGATGTTTCATCCAAGTAGAAAGTGATAAAGCTCTAACTAAGAAAAAAATAGTAGGACTCTGACTAAGTAGAAGATTTTGAGAACGTACAAGGATTGATAAAGGTTCCTTCAATGTATGAATGATTATATACACATGTCACTACAAAGCATACCTCACACAAGGAACATTATTGAAAGATATGCCCCCTTCAATTGGTTCCATATAAAGGATGTGTTGGCCTACATCCCCAAATTTACATTTTTCATATTGCCTTATAATTTACCACTATCTCTCTATATGGCTATCAATAATTACTAATATAATATTTAATTTAACATGTGGTATAAAAAAGTTATTATACTCCTATGTCTCCCTCCCTACCTCTATTATAAGGTTTTCTTCTCTATATGTGGCCATGTATTTATTGTGTTCTCATGTTATAGTATGGCAGCACATATATAATATTATGATCTTAAATTAATCTCTAGAAATGTGATATAAAGTTAATATTTAGGTGTTGAGGAAGGACTTTTTATTTGATGATATCACATGTGAAATTTGGTATAAAATGTTTTATACCATCCAATGTTGGCTATGGATATTGACACCTAAGATATAAGAGCTTTCATGAAAGAACAAGAGAGACCAAACATTGAAAATATTTATATTCTATTAAAATATGTAAATGCACAATATGTGTACATGAATATGACATAAATATAAGGGATTGAGTCATCGGAAATTATATAATATTATGACATGTGTCTTTATCTTATGACTTGAGATAGAAAGTGATAACTCCCTAAGAAATCCCTAAGTAAACTTAAGAGAACTAGTATGAATAGGGTCTAGGAGGTAAATTGGCGATTTAATATACCTCATTCATACCAAAACCCCTCCTTAAGTGCAACTTAGGGAGAATGAGAAAAAATGAAAAAATGCAATGATGGAAATATGGGTCATGACTATGAGATCAAGCTAGGTACCCATATATAAATAAATCTCTCACAAACAGAGAAAAAGAGAAAAACCCTTAGAAAAAAATTCCTCTCCAAAAGATAGAAAACACAAGATTATCTCCAAAAGTATGAAAAGGATAAAATATCATGTAAGAAAAATTCCCCTCATAAGAGAGAAGAAGAGATACTATATAGCCCCTCATCATAGAAGAATCTCTTAAAGTGATAGTGGATGCTTGAAAATGAATACTGAAGATGATCCAAAACTATCAAACAATATTCATCCCCTTAGGAAGAAATAAAATCAAGTCCATTTATGCAAGATGTCTTCCCATTCCTTACATGAATATGAAGGAAGAAAATATAGGTGTGTGAGGTCTTTGAATTATACTCAAGTATAACCATGTTTGCATTGAAAGATAACACAATCAAGTCAATGTTCCAAGCCACATTAATGAAGGTGACAATCCATAACCTTGTGAAAAATAATTAATATAATCCAAATATAAAGGTGCCTCATCTAAATTCTACTCAAAGATCTCCAAATTGGTGCCAAACTGTGACAAATGATCATGTGGAGAAAAACAAAAGTGTTTGAAGGTGCTCTCATGAAATTTTAAGAAGATGATGCAATTCGATAAGAGATGATATCAAAGAGGGGATAAATATATCCTCTAATTTAGAAAGATAGGAATCAAAAAACAAGTTTGAAATGTTTGTCAAATACTAGTCCCAAGTAGTTGTATGTAGAAGACAATGAATGTCCTACTACATTAAGTCATTAAAATTCATGGATGTCACAATACTAGTCTCATTATAATTAATAATAGATGGAGATAAAATAATGACACATATTTAGAACCTTACTTGATGAAAGAATACTAAGATTCAAATGACCACACTATATCTCCTCAAAAGCATCCACAATGTATTCTTGAGTGTGCACATCAAGGGAAAAAAGAGAAAAATATGAAAATGTGTACGCCAAATATTGATGATAAACCTCCCCAGCTACAAAATATATCTTTAATATATAAAATCCTAAATAATGATAGAGTCTAATATGAAATCAATACTCTTCCTTGCTCCACCATATGTGAACTACTAGATAAAAATGATATTGGTTGACAATGAAGGCACATAAAAAAAAATCATTAAATTACTCTTCATCCATGTCAATAGATTTTTTCCATAAGAATTAAATAAGAATTAAGAACATACAAAATCTTATATAAAAATTAGTAATTTAAACACCAAAATCTCAATTCTATATAACTAGCACTTGCACCAGAGGGGGTGCAAGGGTTACGCTGATAGAAAAATATAGTGAAGTAATCATGGGATTGAAGTGCAGTTTAATACATGTACAATATTGTTCGTATACTTGTACAACAAGAAAAGCTTAAATCTCATAGCAAAAAATAGACATTACCAAAAGATAATGGCTATATAACCATCTCTTTCTTGGAGTAAAGAAGTAAACATAAAATTTGTTCAATATTTGGGTTGAATGCCGAAATAATTTTAGGCCATAGATGACAAAACATATTGTAAGTACAATTAGTTGAGGAGCTTAGTTGGATTGAAGAGAGAAGTAAGCATGGATAATAACTATAGTGTAAAATATATACAATCTTGTTTGAATTATATAGAAAATGTTAGTAATATATAGAGTACACCTTTGGCATGTTTTGCATACTCCCAAATATATACAATCTTGTTTGAATCTTTGTATGTATAAACTAAGATGGCATAATCCACTAAATATACAATTATAAATTTGTATCATGAGTTGGTGGATATAGATCATGATATTTTCGTGAAGCAAGATGTACATAATGTAATGGGTGGATGCATGGGTAAATGAATGGATGAATGGATATGTTAGGCATGCAAAGGAGGGCAAGGATTATGTTGTGATAAGATAGCTAATTTGGATTGAGGATGGTAATTTGGATAATAATTGATGGCTCAGATAATGGTGGGTAGGATGAGTGATAATGACCCATGTCAAGATATTTACCATAAGTAAGTGTAAAGTGTATACTAAAATTTGACCAAGATCAAGATGATTTGGAATATGGATGGTGATGGGTGAACATGGATTTGATCTAGATGGTTCATGGATGAATGGATTTGCTATGGATTAGGTGGATGGAGTGTTGGATGTATTTTGGATGGGATGAGATGCTTCTACCAGATTTGGTGCATGTAGATCATGTTTGATTATACACATGACTCCTATTTGCTAGGTTTTTATTATGGTACTTGCCTAAAGTACCACCATTAGTGGTTTTCAGTAGAGT
The DNA here is from genome assembly GCA_007258455.2 of Sequoia sempervirens. Lineage (NCBI taxonomy): Eukaryota > Viridiplantae > Streptophyta > Pinopsida > Cupressales > Cupressaceae > Sequoia > Sequoia sempervirens. Next base: position 162,219 of record VDFB02324328.1, on the reverse strand, counting down.
ACGATGTTTTCTTGAGTAATTTTTTTTTCTTGAATTATCTTTTGTCCTTTGCAACTATGGGAGTTAACCTCATCTAGATGTGTACATCACGATAGGGAGCCATTAGAGTCCTTATGATAAAGAGTTGTTGTCAACACACGGTTAATGTGAGAGTTGGATATCATAGATGACAAAGTTGATGGTGGGGTACGTTGAGAGATATGAGATGTAGATTGATTGGTTGATAGTTTGGAATCTTTGCTTTTACAAACTTGGGGGGATTTGCAATGGTGGGTGGATATGGGGATTTGATTGGGACAATTTTTTTCATATATCTTGTAGGTCACTCTTGAAGCTTTCTTGTGTACTTGTGGACTTTTTTTGATGGATGACCTTCCCCTCTTGCTTTTGTCCCCCATAGTTTCTTTGAATAATGGAGGTTGATAGGGATGATTTTATTTTGTATTTTTTGGTATCCATTTGTATTTTATTTTTCCACCTCAATCATTTGTTCATTTCTTTGATATACGTTCTGATCATGTGGTTGGGCACAATTTGTGGATGGGATGATGCGTGGATGATGATTAATGATATGTATAGTTGTAGCATTGGTAGTGGTTTTATCATAAGGACTCTTCATTCTCCCTATGTTGTTGTTGCACTAGACAAAGTTCCTTCTAGTGTTGTAGAGTTATCACTGTCATGGTTGGATTCCTTAATTGCTATGAAATTCCATCGATTCTTCTTTGCTTTGATCTATCACTAGGAATTTAAGAGTAGAGGCCTCTTGCTCATCAATAATGATGTTTAGGGTAGGAGACTCTTGTTTTTGAAGAACATCTACACGTGCAGTAGGAGTAAGCATCTTATGGGTAGGTGGAGGAGTAGATGATATATGGATATGATCATCATTTGCGAAATCTTGTATGGATTGGAAAATGCCCATTAGATCATGGTAGTATTTTGGCGATACAATTTCTTGATCTTGATTCTGGATGTTGTTGTCTTCAATATGCTTTGGTTCATTTTCTTGACATGGATCAATTTGTAAGGATGGATTTTTTGAAGTGGATTTGGAAATGACCATTGGTAGACTTTGGCAAAAGATGTTCATCATACTTTGGAATAAATTCTTCAGATTTGTCCTTCAACTTTTGGTTGAGAAGTGACTCTTGGTGTTGGATCTTCATCACTAGTAGTTGTTTTAGAAATATACGAATTTTGAGCATCCACCTGCATGCAATGAATTTTATGTGTAAATATAGAAATACTTATTTGTATTATGTAAATATGGTAAGAAAAATAAAACAATGTAATTCTATGCATAGCAATATTTGCAGCAACTTTAATTGTGCTATGGGGAATTTACAGTTTGTTTGTATTACATATGTGGATATTGAAAAGTGAATGAAAGTTCTGTAGCAATTTCAACTATGTTGAATTTTTGCATTTGGTGGTTCCATGTGTTGGCAATGATATGGCATATTTTTTTTGTGTTTTTCTTTTTGTTATAATATCCTTCAAAATCAAAGAACAAGTTAGGCAACCCAATTCGTTAATGCAATGATGGTTTTATGCAAACTGTAAAACATGAAAAAAAGGGTGAAATATTATGTTTTGGATGGAAGAAAATACTAGTAGCTAGATTGAAGCAACCATTGCAAGAGTATACGAATGTGGAACATCCACCTGCATGTGATTGCAAGTGTGGTGTAAGTATAGAAATAGTAAAATGTATTATATGAATATGGTAAGGAGAAAATTAAACAAATACAATGTATTGAGAGAGTGGTGTGTTTATGTGTATGTACCTGCACTCATCATAATGAGAGGAGATGTAGTCAGAACTCTTTTTTTTTTTTTTTGATAGTTGTGTATGGATTATTCTTCATTCTTGAGTATTGGTCAAAGGAAAATGGTGGATCTATCCTAAGTCCTTGTATTGATTTAACTCTAGATATAGTTGTAAAATTCAATCCTTGTCTTTCTTTTTTACCTATATCGATTGTTGCTCTTTCGATTGTTAATCCTTGGGATTTATGTATTGTAATTGCCCATGTCATGCATAGTGGTAACTTCCTGTGATTACCTAGAGATATAGGTGCTATTGTAATAGTTGTTCGAGCATGTACATTCCAAGGTGGGCTATTGTAAGTATCAAATTTTACTACTACATATAATGGTAAATCAGGTGGTTTAGAGCTTTCTGTGCGAACAATATCTAAGACCTCTCCAAGAGAACCATTGACAAGGCCTGCCTAAATCCATAGGTTTGTAGTTAGCATGATCTGTTGGCCTCTACATAGCAGGAGTTCATGGGTAAGTTGGTCAACATCAATGTCGATGTTTGATTTTGTGTTTATTTTTATTGAAATACTAAGTACAATAGGAAGATTTAATAGATGCAACATTTTGTTGTTGTGTGTTCCAACTAAATCATTGGTTGGAAATAGGTGCATTGCTAGGTCAAAAGACTTTTTTTCATTGTTTGATAGAATTGTGTTTGTGTGATTCATTAGTAGCTCCCAATCTTGTTCATTTGGTTCTACATTATGAATGTTTTGTAGAGTTCTTCAAAAGTCAATTTGAGCCTGGGTGTCCCCATGTTGTCAGAATATTGTTTCTAATGTGACAATAGTAGTGAATTGTTCCCATAGGGCTTTTGCATTTGTGTGGGAGGAATAGATAGGTTTGTCCATAACAGGGGGTAGTTGTGCAAAGTCACCTACAAGAATGATAGATGTTCCACCAAAGGCCAAGTTTTGTTGGGGGAAAGCCTCACATAGCCTAGTATCAATTTTTAAGAGTAATTTTGGGCCTATAAAACTCATCTCATCAATTAGGAGGTATTTTATGTGTCTCATGTTTTTTTGAAACACTGCAAGTGATTGATCCTTCAATGGTTGCATTTCCTTGATAGGAATCTTTAGGGCGGAATGTATAGTCAAGGCATGTATGTTGAATGTTGCAATTCCTGTAGGAGAAACTACAAGGAGTGGGCTATGTTGCTGAGGTACTAAACTGGAAAGGGAGTGTTTAATGCAATGAATAAGATAGGATTTCCCTGTGCCCATTGTGCCTTGTATGTGCAAGGGTTTATAGAATGCACAAGCACTACAATGGTCCAAAACAAGTGTAAGAGTGAGTTGTTGTTTGGGGGGGAGTGGATATGGGAGGTTGTTAAACTCAAATGGTGTTTGGCGGTCATGTTGGTACACCTTGTTTGTGCTTATGAAATTCTCTGCAGTTTCATGTAAAGCTTAAGGTACTATATGATCATTACACTTGTTGCAATTGTCACAGTCACGTCTTCCAAGCATATCAAGGGAATTAAGATTTCCATGAGTACCAAGACCCATTTGTGATAGGAACTCCCATTCATTCAACTGTATTGTATTTCCTATATTTCTTTCATTCTCTACTTCCTCTGCCTCTTCTTGATTGACCTCTTCATTAGGTACACGTTCAATATGCCACACATAATATTTAAGTATATTCATCTTCTTCCAATTTGCAAAAATTTCCTCTTTAACGATACCGATTTCTGTGACCATGTTACAAAATTTCTTGTAAAGAAGTAGTTCACTCCAAAAAAAGTCTCAAAATGTTCTAAATCCTCCTTTGGAATAGCACTAAATCGGGGGAAGACACTGATAATTGCCTTATGTTTCCTTTCTTTCCACTTCCCCCTTTGTGACTTGAAGAAAATGTGAATGATAGTGTAGATTCAAGTAGTGTTTTTTTATCCATTTGAGGAGGAAGTTGTGTGTATAATTGGAGATAAGTAGGTTGCAATGTGTTTTCACTTGGGTTTTCCTAATTTGATTGAAAACTTTTTGCCAAACATTAAGTGCCATAAATGTGCAATTGCAAACAACAAGGGGAAACTTTTGCAGCATGTGGCACATTTCTTGTGCACCTATATCACAGTCAGCAATAATCTCATACATTAATTTTTTGTATGATATGAGAGCTTTGCCTTCCAGTGTTTGATTTCTACAGATGTGTGTTAACATATCGATACAACTTTTAGATTTTCTTTCTACCTTCACTACATATTTTGCAATGTACTTTAAGACAAGTGTTTTTGAAAGCACAGGCCGACAATCCATATTGGCTGTCCATATGGAAAGCATTTTTGGACTATGTATATTCAACCTATCATCATTATGTGCAGGGGAAATTTTTCTTTTCCCATTTGCATTGCTGCACAAGGAAGAGGTGGCACATTCTGTCTAGGGTGCATTATACCGACACTCCATGTTGGTGCCTTTCTTGTGAAGGCAGGTTGATTCTAAACATTTGGTGTGTCTCTAGACATGGTTGAGTAACTCTTCATAGTCAGTAAGTGTATTTGTAGTGAAGATTTCAGGTGTTGTTAGTAAGCATGGATCGTCTTGCAAAGATCGATGGAATGTGTTGTTCCTATCTCCTAGATTACAAGGATTCCATGCACTAACATATTTTTCAAAGAATGATTTAGCTATGTCTATATTTTTATGATTGCTCCAGTCAAGTTTGTCCATGTTTGGTGCCCCTTGAAGCCAAATGAACCCATGTACATGTTCAGACCCTCGATGTTTCCACTCATATCTATACCAATAGTCTGTTGCACAGAAGAGCTTCTCTAAGACCTCTTCGTGGAATATTGTGAATTGTTGATGCAAGTATAAGGACGTGGTATGTTGGTTAGTAACAATGTTATCTATGCGATCCTTATTGTTTTCTATTGTTGGCATTACTCCCTTTGAAAATAGTTGGTGTAAATCAAGCCATTTAGTATTTGCAACATTTAAGGTGAAGAATAGCATGGGGGATCCTATTTTGTTGATCATGTTTGATAGCTCACCATGACACTTATTCCAATATGCTCGTGTGCCTCTAAGGGACGATCCATAATGCATCAACTATTCTGCTAATTTAGTGTCAAGTAACTGTTGTATGTGGCAACGAAGATTGTCAATGGTGGTTGGTATGCAATCCTCAACATTTTTCTTAACAAAAATAGAGGCAACACCTTGGCTTTGGTGGTGCATCAACAAGTTCAAGACAAAATATCTAAACCTTGGACGGCTTCCAAATCTACTATCATGAAACCTCATTAGGTACAACACATATTCGTGCATTTCAAATTGTCTATAGCGAGGTTGTAAATGTAGTGCACTACCCTTTGGAAAGAGTGAAGGAAAAGCCATGTCTAAAAGGCCCTCCGTATTATATTCATTAACTGGTGAGGACTCAAGTGTTGGCCAATCAATAATGGTGCCATCTTGATCTCTAACTTGCAATTTTTCTTTGATGATATCTAGTTCATGGCGTTTATTTGTAATCTAGCCATAAATGATGAGGAGGAAGTGAAATCATTGTCGAGTGGGTTCACGTAAAATGTTGATGCATTGTTTGGTGCAACCATTTTTTCATTGCTATAAATAATGTTATGAAGCATATTGGAAATGTCTGTATTTTTATTAGGGAGCTCTTCAAGAGATGCAAAATCCACCTCGACGTCTTTGTAGTACGAGTCATATGTGAGTATATTTTAATGCGGCCCACACACGATGCCTACTTACATAGTAGTTGTAATGGCCACCTTTTGTAAACGTTCTTCGAACCACCAGCACATCCAAGGTTGCAATTTTATGTGGTAGGTATTTTTCTATGGTTTTGATATCTTGTGGGAAACAAATTGTGTGCCCACTATATTTGTATTTTCCTCCACGAGCATGAGTAACAAGTGTATTATTGGATTGACTCATATAAGCATTTCATAGACTTGTGTGAGTTTTTCTAGCTCGTATGGTTGTACTCTTGGGTCCATAGAGTTAGATGATGAGAAAGGATGTCTACCATTATCACAAAAGAATCTAAAACAAACTGGGCCACTTTGTGTTGAGTTGGTGTCCATTCCTGGGTAACATTCATGGAAAATCGTGCAAGTTGGCAAGTTTAATAGTTTATCTATTCTCGAGCAAAATCATTTAGAAGCTTCTATAAAGTTTGTGTTGATTTGTGGTAGGCTTGTGGCTTGATTTTGGAGATTATGCAATGTTTGGTGTGCACACTTTGAAAAACCTCAATCAGAAGGGTGTCTAGTTTGGGATGTTGTACATTCATATGATCTGATGTTGTGTTGGTTTAATTGAATGGAGGTTGGTGCGCTAACTTGTATTGTCTGTTTTCCTATGTGTTACATATGACAGTGAATGCTTATTTATTCTTTATGTTGAATATAATAGTCATGACTTCTTTTACGAGATTGTATGCTTTTAGGGTTAGAGCTCTCCATCTGTAAAGGAAATAGGAACTACCATCATCAAATGTATAATTACAAAAACATATAGAATTAAAGAAGCTAAACTTGCGTGGAGAAGAACTATCCATTGTATGGAATGAGTAATTCAATCATTCTAATTTTGATAATTATTTGAGATATTATTAGTATGCTATATACATAAAAAATTGGATGGAAGCGATCAATCACGTTATTTTCGTAATAACAATATATTCAATACACATGTGACTTTGGAATTCCATGTATGCAATAAAAAGTATACAAAGTATACTATATGAGATGTTACAAAACTGTATTTACATTCCATTGTCGATTGTATCGAACGAGTTCTTCAATCATTCTAATTTGATGGAAGAGATCAATCACATTATTTTCATAATAACAATATATTCAATACACATGTGAATTAAAATTCCATGTATGCAATAAAAAGTATACAAATTCTACTATATAAGATGCTAGAAAATTGTATATACATTACATAAGCAATCGACCTATACCTAAACACTAGCAATATGACACATATCATTGATGCCACCCAACATAAGCAATTTTTTTGCAACAAAATCTAGCTCATCAACCTTTGTGATTGTTGATTTTACCCATCCTTCAACACCACTTGAATCATAGGAATTCATGATTGTGAAGATAAATTGCTTGAATAACACTCCCTTGATTATGGTCTCAACTTCAATTTATTTTCCAAGATTGAATTGCAACATGTATAAATCATCTGCAGGCATTCCAAGAAGTTTGGTGGCTAGTTTTTCAAAAGCAACAGCCCATAATATTCCTATATGATATGCTAGCTTTACCTGAAGTATGTATCTGTAGGCACATTTAGTAGTTGTAGCTTTCAAATTTGAACAATACCATGTTTGATCATCATTTTGGACAACTTTTTTTTACATTGTTTTCCATCTAACTCAAGGGGACAAGATGGATAGAAAAATGAATTTATTTTTATGAATTGCACTTCAATATTAGCAATTTTTTTTCCCATAAGCACGAGAGGTGCATCCAAAGGTTGTATATTTGATGGAGTAATATCAGTCCCATTTTGTTCAAACCATGATTTGAGCTATTCTGCCTCCTCTAGGCTTGGGTTTATAAATAGGTGGGTGCTTGCCAAAGTGCTTATGACCTTACCATTATACTCAGTGACACAACCATTTTTTATTGCAAGTACAATAACATGATTTGAGTGATATATATCTTGAAGTTGTTTGCCTTATTTTTCAGTAGTTGGACCCCATAAAGTAATATTAATGGTAGATGAAGAGATATCTATCAACTTGATGCTCCTTCGAAGAAATTCAATTCCATCCCTCCTCCTTATGGTTGAGCTCAGGTCCACACATATGACTATTCCAATAACATCAACAAGGAAATTATTGTTCAGTTCTACAATGTCCTTGAATGGTGTGAAAGAGAACTAATGTTTGGGAATTGCAGGGTCATCTTTAGAGAGAGAAATTTTGGAATCTTCCACTAAACAAATTTCAAGTTGGCTATTCAGTTTTTTGTATAACCTATTAGCTAACTTAATAGTTCCACCAGCTATTGTATATACCTCTCCAACAAGAACTTTCATGTAATGAAGGTGTTACCTATTTTAGCTAACTAGCTCAAACGGGTAGAGCCAAAATGATATCAAATGAAAAGACAGGTACATTTTAATTTTCTACTACCTTACAAGATTCTACATAAAAGAAATAGAAGACTATTCTATCATACTACATTCACACATATGCAAATAACATAGAAGAAATATTGCACGAATCTTTTCAAATGATAGTCTTTATTGATAGTATAAGTGTATAAGTCCTCACACAAGTCGTGAGATTAACTTGTTTAACAAAAATGAAAGAAAGGATTATACATTTAATACATATAAATAGAAAGGAATGAACATGTAAGGAAGGGTGACTCGTCATTGCCTGACAAGTCTTTAGTTGAGTTGTCCTGCATCTTTGTTCGTCTGTTGCTTGTCCTGCAACCCACTTCAGCCTCCTCCCTGCTCCAAGTTGCTTGCATTTGAGAAAAGGATTGTTGTTAGAGCAATGAAAAGTCACTAATCCATATATGAAAATACCTCTATAAACATACAATCTCACCCTCATTTGCTTTAAATAATTTGCATATCATGTCCAGGAAAACAAGAATGATCAAACACATATGTCATATGCATATATTTCTAACATGTTTGCATTATGTGTAGATATAGGAAAAGTAATGTTGTTTTTTTAATTCATCAAATTACAACATGTGGGTCAAAATGTGGCTCCCGCAAGGGTTGAGCTCAACATGTTGAGTTTATCAAATAATGAGCACAATTGAGCTTATTTAAGAGGGAAATGCAATGTTAAAATCCATCATATCAACATGGTCATGATGTGATAGTGAATAGGCATACATGAAAATGCTTCATTTGCATCATGTCTCTCATCATTTATCACTATCATATTTAACATTCACAATGATCTACAGGAAATTCATACAGAGCCTTTATAGCCATAGATCAAATAGTATTCATGATAAAGGCAGCATGATGAATGCATGCCACAGGAGGGTTGTATCACACACAACTATATATGAAGAGTTTCAGCTGTGCTTTTCATACTTTTGAAAGAACAAGAGATCATGATTGTAGTAATGCAAAAGATGCAATCAACAAGTCAAGAATGCGTAAATGTGCAATAAGAGTCATAGGCAGATTATACAAATCTAATCTTTGTAAGAATCACAAAATATTTTAGTATGATTTCAACCATGTAATGAGAACCAAAAAAAAATACTTGCAAGACCAACATTCAAAGATTCATTAAAACTTTATCAATAGTAAGCAAAAGTGATAGAGGCTACTAAAAAATGAAAAATGAACTGAAGGATTTCAACAGGAATTCAAACTGTGCAAAGAGAACATGGGAAAATGGAGAAGCATTGATCTTTTTGAGAATTTTTACATTCAGCCATTTGGGGTTTTGTCTCAAAATCATGATGCACAGAGTGACCTCATGAAGATTATACAAAAATAATATAGTTTTCTTTTATTTTCCTGTTGGAAAGAAAATTAGGACTTTGTTTGTATGGCCAGCCATAGTCTCAAAGGTTTGAAGATAACAAAAAGGAAAGCCTAAATTGAAATATATGAAAACCTCAAAATGTTCAAAGAAAAAATTACCTAGATGGAGAAAATACAACCATGGTTGTAAGATCAAGCTTGAACCTGCATAATCATGGTGGATTTCAGATAAAAAAAGTATACAGAAAATAAACCTTTGAATTTCATTCTCTATAGGAAATTAACACAAACCCAACTTGTTTCTTATAGCTGTGGCTGGGAGGATGAGTTTTCTTCACAAATGACTAAAACCCACTTGGGGTTTATATGAAAGACATCAATAGGAAATTCCAGCTCATACAAATACAAAGGGAATTGAGAGAATATTAGAAATGGAGGACTATGGCCATAGCCATTAGAAAACCAAGCACCCAGATGGAGAAAACACAAATAACCAACATGGTAGCCACGACCATCATTGGAGAGTACAGGAAATGAGCATACAACTGTGGCCTGTAAGTATTTGAAGGTCCATAATCAAAAATAAAATGCATTCATGAGCTTATTAAGAAGCCATAAAAAGTAAGAGAACACAAGGAAGTAAGCTTACCCGCGACCTTGAGGAGAAATCAGATGGTTTTGCAACATAGAACCCACTTCTAAAGGTCCATACAAGCTTCAGGAAAACCTCATATTCGGCCACAAAAAAAGCATTGACAAAGCATGGAAACAAGAATACATCAGAAACAATATATGGTGGCGGCTACCAAGAAGACTCAGAGAGCTTTTGAAATGGAGGAAAATTTCCAATTTTGTGTTAGTAAAGCACTTACCACACCTTTTCTTGCAAAATTCCTTTGGAGAATTATTCAGAAACAGCTAAAAATGCTCAAGGTTTCAAGCTTCATACTCCAACATGGCAGCCAGGCGTAGAGTTTTCCTCTCCAAAGTTGCAAAGTAAGAATGCAAGGAGTGATGATAAGGGTTCGATGCTTTTACATTGCTGCCCTCAAGTCAAATGATAGGATTTTTTATTATGTTTTGGGTATGTGTAGGATCATGATGGGCCAAAAAGTGGCGATATGATGGGTATGTGTAGGGTATGTGGCTAACGAATTTTTTAACCCAAAATTGATGAAATGAAAAGGGTTTTTAAAGGATATTCTCAACTTTCCACCAATATAAATTATTTTTTACTTTGAATTTAATAAATAATTATTATTCATTTTCTATTTGAATTACGACTAAAGTCGATTGATAGGTTGATTGAAAAACATTTATAGCTTTCAAACGGTATCACATTTTTTGAATCTGAAACATCTCACATTCTATGCTTCACATACTATAGGATTAAAAAAAATGAATTTCATGAAGTTTTGACCAAGTTAAGGTGGTCGACATACGAAGTTTTTATATTTTTAAAATTTGTAATAAAAATTCATAATTAATTATTTACTTAGAAAAAATTACAAAAAATATGCATCACATCGGGACATGAGTCCTCTACTTATATCTAAAATCTTATAAAAAAATTTATCATTTTATTGTGGTTAGGTGGTCGTTTTTACCTACTTCTTATTTTTCCCTGAAATTTAAGTACTCTTGCTTTGAAATTTCAAATTTTCACCAAATAGAATTTTTTTAAAATAAACCTAGCAGTTTAGAAACTACATTCAATTTTCTACCTAGATTCTATTCTTACATATTTTTGTAATAATATAGATAACTTATTCAAATTTTTACGTCAATTTTCCTAACTTTGATTTTTTTGAATTTCTCGCCACTTAAGGGCCTATCTTTTCCATGATGATCCTGCACATACCCTTTTAAAATAAATCATTTCTTTCTTATTATCAATGTGGTATTGACCTTTAGGTCGATAAACCTAATGATGTAAATGGAGCATGTGAGTTTATGAAGTCAAATTTTAAATTTGACATTAACCTTGAAATGTAAGAGTCTTCCCCACTTTTATTTTTTTGCAGGATGTTAAAAAAAAATAGCAACTTAATTGAATATTAAGGATAATATTACCTTAATATTTAATTTGTAGTATGTAAAGGAGAAAGCCACAACATATTAGATATTAAGATAAATATATTGATTATCTTTAATATTTAATCAAATTGATACCTTTACCCAATATCATGCAAAAAATCAAGTGAAGAAGAACTGGAGATAGTAGGTGTCATTTGGAGTTCTATTTGTAACTTTGAGTCAAACTGAGATATTTTTTTGGGGCCTTTTGATCACACATGACTTAAGGAGGAGTTTGCAATGTAATGAGTTCGGTTTACTTCAGTTTTGGGTCCTCTTTTAGAGGCTTTCCTTTTCTGTTCATGAGAGTTTTTGGGAGTATTTTTTCACTTTCTAAACCATAGATTTTTAGGTGTTAAGAATACTGTCTCTTTTATTCAATTAGGGTCTTTCACCTAATGAAAAGGGATAGATCCCACACCCAAAATCTAAGGGGTTCACTCAAATCAAGATGTGTGTGATGTTGTATGAACTAAATGAGATGATTTGAATACAACTATATGAATTAATTGATTAATTATGAATGAAAAATCTAAGAATTATACTATGTTGGAAAACACATTGTGTAACACAAAATCACCTACAAATGAATGGAAAAATGTAACAAAAATGAATCAAACTAAAAGTGTGCACCTGGGATGTGGATGGAGACTGGAAATTGCTTCTAAAATGTTGCTGATGCTGAAATTTAGGCCTGGCGGGACTCATTCACCATTCTGGACGAATCAGTCGGAGTTCTGCCAAACTGTACCAGAGTCCATTTCTGACGAAAGGGTACTCAAAAATGTAAAAATCCAAAAATTATCCTTGGGGTGGGACTCATTCACCACCCATGGTGAATGAGTCCACTTTTGAATTCCTGTATTTTCAAAAGTGGACTAGTCTGAAGCTTCTGATCTGCACTTTGATGCCCTACAGGTGTCCGCTTCTGAAACTCTAATTTACGGGTCTGAAAATGGATTTTGTTGATATTTTGACTTGAATGATGAAGAGATGACTTGAATGACCTTACAACTTGATCTCTAATGATTTCCAAACTTCCAAGAGTCCTAAATCTGCAAACAAACAAGAAAAAAGAGAAATATGTTGAATGTTAGGGCATGGGGGTTTGCCTTAGTTAGGTAATTAAACCAAAGTGATGAAATAAAGTAAGGAAACATGCAACAATGGAGATGTTTACCTTGACATGATTTTTTATCTTGAAATTTTGCAGCAATACATGAAGATTCAACCCTTGTATGCTTTAGAAAGCTAACTTGATGACTTCTAATGAAGAAACCCTAGCTTGCTTGACTTGGATGAGAAGATAGAAGACGGATTAATGATAAGAGATGTAAGAATGAATTGTTAGATGTAAAATGAGGATAAAAAACTTATTTATAGACAATTGTGCCTTAGTATCCCGATTATACCTCATCACAGGCCGACATGAAGCAAAATCAACTCAAATTTCACTTTGTTTCTTGCTCAAAGGTAAAAATGGGGCCAAATGGGATTCATTCACCACACATGGCGAATGGGTCCCACCTGGATGAGACTGATTTTCCATGTATGGCGAATGGGTCCCACAAGGGCTATTTTGACAGCTCAGATGCCAAGGAATAAGGAAATAGGGTCTAAAATTCCATCTTGTCGGGTGTTTGATCAATTAAAGCCTTAGGATGCACAATATGGGTTAATTGAGACCTATTAGTGATCACATGTGAATGTTAAATAGGGCTTGGGACATATAAATCAATGTGAAAGTGTAATTAAATACACTTTACAACACTAAAGCGAGGTCCACACAGCCTAGAAAGGCACAAGAACCAATGTGGGCGTGAAAGACACATTACAACACTTGGTTAAAGTTAAATTTACTTTACAAGCCTTCTAAATTAATGTGATGATGTAATTAAACATGTTTTATAATGTTGAATTAATGAGAAATAGGTTCATTAGGTCTAGAAAAGTGTGAAAGTCCTTTACAAGACTCTACAACACCTTTACAAGACATCATTAAAAGCATTTTATTTAGTTTGCAAGTCCAAGAATTAGTGTGGATGCATAAAATGCCTCACAACACCTAAATCAAGGCCCCATTAAGTCTGATTATCATGAATTATTCCCATGTCAAGCAAAGGGTCCTTTTTTCTATAGCACAATTTTAGTTCCATCTACATGCACTCAGGAGCTATTTGGAGTTACACTTCAGTTACATGCAATATGAGAGATTTTTGAGTTGTTTAAGCTCAATTTGCAACATTGGTGGGCCCCTTTTTCAGGCAGTTTTGATTTTGCTCGTCAAGAGCTTTAAAGTCTAGATATTTTGACTTCAGTTATCTCCTCTTGGCTTTTTGGAGCCCTTTGCTAGTTCATCTTATGTGTTGTAATTTTCAAAGTTCTGGAGCAGAGGTGAAAAGTTTGTAATTAATTTTTAGTGATCAATATAGCATTGCAGCACCTTTTTGAGAGTAATATGAAGCAGTTTGCCTTCTCATTTTTCTGAAATTGTGTACTTAGTGATTGGTGCATTTTTATATGATTCATTTTTCCTTATGATTGCATCTCATGGTAGTACCTTTATGCAGAATTACACATGCATTTGCAGGTTATAAGTTGTGTCAATAATATAATCAATTCTAAGTTGTGAGAAAACATCCTTTCTCCTACTAAGATTGTGATTATTGAGCCTTCATATAAATTGTTAATGCAAAGTTTATGAGTTTTGAGTTGTGCAAAGATAGATTTTATTACTGGTTTTTCTGTGTGTTTCCATTTGAGTAGAGTTCATAAAGTTATTTGGTGCATTGAACCTTTAGGATTAGATTTCATTTTATATGTTTTTTCCTCCTTACTCTTTTCTCTGCAAAGCCATTAGTAAGACCATTTTAGGTGAGATATCAAGGGGAGCCAACCCTTTCTCTAGAGGTCCATTCTCATTACAGGTTACCCACAGCCTACGAATGTTCCCATGGATGTGTCACAAACTTTTTGAGTTGTTGGCTTAGCAAAAGGGTGCAAGTTTTCATGACAACAGAAGGTTCACAACTTCATTAAAGCAAGCTACACATATTTCAGTGCACTCACAATAAATAATATCAAATGAAAAAACTTGCCCTTGTCCCTTCTATGTGTTGAAGTGGTCCATTTTTTTTTTCATGGTCACACGACCCTTTATAAGCCACCTCGTTTGAAATGGATTCTAATTCTAATAGGAGTAATATTGGAGGGAAGGTCTTTCCTTTGCAAAGATGAACATAATCCAAACACTTCCTTGGGAGGAGGTGGCTTTGTTACCCCAACACAGTCATTCATTCTTGTAGATGGAGTAGTTGAGCTCATAGCATTTACTTGTTGGGCTTCTTCTTCAAATAGGTAGGTGGGTTGACCAATGATATCTTGCTGCAAACATGTGATTTATAATTCAGAGATGACAATCCACCTATAAAGGTGCAATGAGTAAGTATTTTGAGTAGAAAAAAATGTGACATAATGGGTTAAAAAAGCTAAGCTACAAGCTATTATTTGGAATTTTGTAGAAGAGCACGGAAATATGGTTGCTCACCTTGAATTGCAAAGAACGGGGCAACTGTATCCTATGAGTTTAAGAATAGATCCCTTATGGAACTTTCTTTAGAAGCTATGTATTGGTTGTAATTTTTTGGAAGTGTAGCCTTCTGCTTAGGTACCCCATCTGATAGCTCCACTCTATACTGAGCAACCTGTTCAGGGCCATGGCCAAACAGTGAAATGTCTAATGCTTGTAGATGGGGTTGCAAGTCTAGGTTTCCATCATTGATAATCTTGATTGCATTCTCGGTCAAAGAATACATTCTCATCAGAGGTGGTTGTGTTACTATGACACTATCATCTAGGCTTGTAGATGTGGCCTTTACTTATTGGGATTGTTCTTCAAATAGGTAGGTAGGCTGCCCAATGATATCCTAATGCAAACATGTGATTTCGAGTTCGGATATGACAATCCACCTATAATTTTACAATGAATAAGTATTATGAATAGGAAAAAATGTGACATAATGGGTTTAAGAATGCTAATTTGTAAGTTGTGATTTGGAATTTTGTAGAAAAGCATTCAAATATGGTGGCTCACCTTGAATTGCAAATAACAGGGCAACTGTATTTGATGAGTTTAAGTACAGATCCCTTCTGGAGTTCTTCAAAATCTATGTAGTGGTTGTATTGTTTTGGAAGTGTAGCCTTTTGCTTATTTACCCCATCAAAGAGTTGTACTATATAGAAATTGGTTAGTTCAGGGCCATGGCCAAACATTGAAATATCTAATGCTTGTAGATGGGGTTGCAGGTCTAGGTTTCCATCAGTGATCAACTTAATTGCATTCTCAGTCAAAGAAAACATTGTAACGAGAGATTGAACTAGTCCTTGCAAAAAGTAAATTGCAAGTGGCGACTATTACTTACTACAATTGATGTATAAAATCATACTTTGTGAAGTAGAAAAAAAATATGTTGTATAGACAACAAAATGTACCTAAGTTGATAGTAAATGAAGGACACGATCTAGTTGACTGAGACCATGCAAGCACTAGTTGAAATAAAAGTGTTTAGAAAATTTGCATAGTGTACTACAAATTTGGAAGAATACCTATAAATGTGATTGCGAATAGTTTTGTATATCAAAATAGTGGCCTTTTGAAGTTAACTTACTGCATTTGTAAGAGCAAAAAAGAGAAAAGGTAGTGAGTTAAAAATTTATAAAAACTACTAAATTAGGAAACCTAACTATAATTTAGGCTAGTTGTATTAAGTAAATGAACCATACAATTTCAACCTATATTGGACAACATAAAATTGTTTAGATTCTAAATAAATAATGAACCCAACATAAAGATCAAGACACTTTGAAAACCATCTTTGTACCTATAAGGAACATATATGGTGTTTTTTTTTTTGTGAACCTTCATTATGAGAAAATGTGTTCTATGTTGTACATGTTTCTTTTGTATGTTAATTTAATATACTCTAGTGTGGTATATTTTAAAACGTGGAACTTGGTTTAAGCTAATACTGTTGGTGGAGAGAGTTTGGGTTTGAGCAAGAGATTCAAATATTATCGTTCTACTAAGTTAACAAATTGTAAGGAATGTAGGTGGAACAAAGGAATAGTGCTTGAAGGAGACATAATATTATGTAATTGATTGAACAAAGCTCCAATATTATAACAATAGTACATAGTATATGTTTATATTTATGAAGAAAAAGCATATTACATGGTACTGTAGTAGGTTATATCTAGCCTTACATTTTTTTTAGGGATTTACAAAATAGCCAAAAGCGTATTACATGGTAATGTAGTAGGTGACGCACTGTATTTTTGATGCGGGGCAAAGTGCCTTGTTCATAGTATATCTGACCTTACATTTCTTGTACGGATTTACAAAATAGCCAACTAGGCATAAGTTGGTAAAAGTCGTAGTTACATGGTTAAATCACACACTATATACACATTTATAAATTGAAAGTGTATTAGACATCATTCAAGTAATTCTAAAATGCTTCTTTTATGTAGACAAAGCCACCTTGTGCGTAGAACTCATTTACTCTCATTTCGCGAAGGAATGTGCAGAAGGAACCCAACTTCTCACAAGTTGAGTGGAATTCTTGTACTATTATTTCCATTGATTGAATGTCACATTCTTTTACACTTTGCACATTTTGAACGATGGCCTTTGCTTGTTGTAGCAGGTCAAGGCAGCTAACTGTAATGTCAGTCACAAAATCTTGTACGAGGCTTGTAGAAGCGCTATTCCAATTGACTGATGGTGTTGAGTTGGTTGACATAATGGGGGAACTTGAGCTACTCGAGATTTCAATAATATCATTGTGTTGATGCGAATTTTCCATGTATCTAATTGAACTGAAATATTTTGAATTATTTTACTTTAAAAATAAATACCTCTAACCTTCAAATATAAACTTTACTCCAATGCAAATATAATACTACTTCAAAAAGAAATTAAATGAATAGATACATTGCTAATTTAACAACTCTTACTAGATTATTTGTCTAAAGTTTTTCCTATTAATTTCCAACAATTTGATTAAATTTAAATCTAAGAAATTTTAATTATACAATTCTTAAATAAAAACTAAATTTACTAACTAATTACTAAAGTGGATTTATTTAAAATCTACCGCTCCTTCCTTGAAATATATTATTTTAACTTTATGACAATAGTTTTATCAAAAAATGTAATATATAATCCATGCCATAAAAAACTAATACAAAGCTGTAAAATTGACCTAAAATCTTAAAAAATAATATATTTAAATTTCCTATTCTATGTGTATCCAAATAAATGTAAAACACACAAATATTAATTTTTTTTAATCATTTTTAGAAATATTAAATACATTTATTCCTCTGCATTTAATTTATAAAAGTAATTTATATTACCTAATTATCATTAGTACTAAACTAGAACAAATATTTTTTATTAATCACTACTACTCCAAGGAAAAAGGTATTTAGAAATAGAATTGCTTACTACAAATATAATATCAACGTGTTATTATTTTTATCTTCTTTTTTACCTAATTTAAATTGTTATATGATTTATTCATTTAAAAAATTGATTATAATTTATTTTTACTATATAAAATAAATATTATATATTAGTTATGCTAATATATATACTTAATTGCATAAAGTGAAGGATGACGTAATGTTATAAACTAAATTGTGCTCATTGTTATATGATTTATTCATTTAAGAAATTAATGATTAAACCCTAATACATACACTATAAAAGCACAAAAGAATACATACACTAAAAATTGTATTCTATATTAACAAAAAAAAATTTACACAATACTAACCCTATGCTTAATGCACTCCATTATAAATTTATACTAA
Organism: Sequoia sempervirens; assembly: GCA_007258455.2. NCBI lineage: Eukaryota > Viridiplantae > Streptophyta > Pinopsida > Cupressales > Cupressaceae > Sequoia > Sequoia sempervirens. The sequence goes on along the minus strand of VDFB02324328.1, from coordinate 143,971 downwards.
ATATATGCATTACCAATATCTATTTAAAACTTTTTCTGTATCTTGACAGGGGATTTGTGCATATACGCCATACAACTATCTCTTTTATTTTACACCTAGGACTAAAATCCTACGCAACTACTAATGTTTTATTTAACTAAATAACACTGTAATGTTAAGGATTTGTAAACACCTGTTTCATAGGATATACGTGGTGCCACCAGCGAAAATTTTGCCTACCCTAATTTTTAGGCAATACTCCTCATATCACAACCCTAAACCATCTATATGTGATTCACTTTCTCTTCATCTGTGCAGGAAAGAGGAAGAAGCGGCGGCCAAAATTACCAAGAGTGGTGTGAGCAAGAAATAATTTTTATTTTTTTTTTCGATTGCATGTTTGATAATTTAGATGTAGAGAATGGTGAATGTTATAACTATGGAAACAAATGCTAGTAGATACAGCCAAGGTGATTTGGAGGGTGATCATGGAACACATTCAATGTTTGCAGAGAGGACATTTCAGCGAACGAAAGGCAACTGAGTTGACCTAGATTATTGTGGGTGTTGTTGAGGCATTTCATTCATTGGGTGTTATGCACCGTGATCTAAAGCCTGAGAATTATTTTGCTTGTAAACAACGATGACAATTCATTGTTGAAGGCAATTGATTTTGGGCTATCAATTTTTTTTAAAACCTGGGCAGGTGTTCAGTGATGTTGTTGGAAGCCCATACTATGTTGATCCACAAGTTTTATGCAAGCAATATGGTTCACAAGTGATGAGGGCAAAGCCCGAGACTTAGAAAATAACCCACAAACAAGAGAATAATTTTATTATTCAGAAAATGGAGCTTCTTACATGCAGAGGATCTCAAATCCCCAAGTTCTACAACACATGCAAGTTACAAAAAGCTACAGAATAACCCTTTCGCAATATGCAGCTTGTCCCCAAAAAGCTACCCAAAAATTAGAAACCCGCCCCATAAATAGAGCTCCTCTTTAGTTTGGAGCCAAAACAACATTCAAATTTGAGTTTAGGTGGTTTGGCGCCGAAAAATTACAACTTGAAGTTCAAATTTCAAAAGAACATTTGCAATTGTATCTTCTAGAAAGTGCGCTGACTTCCCGGGGCCATAACTTTTGATCCGGGACTCCAATTCACGAACCGTTTGAACCGTTGGAAAGGTCTCGAAGTCAACAACGCGCTTGAAATTAGCTACGTCAATTTTGGCAAGTTTTGGGGCCGATCCAGGAATTCTAAGTGCCTCAAATCTAACTCAGAAGATTTTCAGGTGCAAATCTGGGAAACTAAAACTACAATATCTTTCAACCCAGGAATAGAAAATAAAAACCGTAAATTGGGAATTTCATTATGACGAAAAGGGTATCCAAAAATGTAAAAACATCTAAAAATTGAGAAACTTGAAATTTAACTATTTTTGGGTGATGCAAGATTGCCCTTACACCACTGGATGCTCCTGCATCAACAAGTAGACGTGTGGATATCTAGAGTCATTTTATAAATATTACTTAGTGGAATTCCACCATTTTGAGCATGAACACAACAGGGAATTTATGATGTTCTATGAGGGGACATTGATTTTGAATCTAAACGTTGGCCTTCAATTTCTGAGAGTGCCAAGGCTCTTATCAGAAGAATGCTTACTGTAGACCTAGCTCAGCACATCCTTGCACATGAAGTTCTATGCCACCCTTGGATATGTAAAGATGGTGTTGCTCCAAATAAAGCTTTGGATCCAGCTATGTTGTCTTGGCTAAAACAATTTTCTTCAATGAATAAATTAAAGAAGATGGCTCTTAAGGTAATAGCTCAAAGTTTGTCAGTGGAAGAAGTTGTTGGTTTGAGAGAGGTGTTCAAGACAATGGACACATATAATAGTGATGCAATTACTTTTGACGAGATAAAGGTTGGACTAAAAAGATATGAATCTTGATGTAAGCGATTTTTTCTTCAATTGCATTATTATGATTTCTTTTTTTCCTTATTTTAAGCCCTTGTTATCGGTAGGAAATTTGATCAATGAATGGTGCTTGGAGTACTTGTCAGAAATACATTGCAGGAATTTAATATACAAATTCAAAAACATTGTAGGAATTGTTGATAAACAATCAGAAATGTGTGCAAGAGAGTACCATGGGTTGTAAGAGTTCATGTTGCTACTATGCCCTATGCCTTCTCGCCTTAAAATGCTTCCAATAGTCATTGTCCTTAATATTCTCTGTAAAAGCTGTTGTTTTTAATATTCACTTGGTTCATTCTTTTTTGTAGAGGCACTGGGCGGTGGCATTCATTTATCTCTATGAATGCATTTAACAGTAGCATTAAATGGGGTAGAAGCAATTTTTTGAGCAGAAGAGACATCCGAACACAGGTGGAGTTAGATATTTCATCTAAGTAAATCCATTTCAATAGCTGTAGAATTGATTTTTTACCCGAGTAAATGGATGTGACATGTTGATCCAAGTGATTCATCTGAGTAAATCCAATTCATCAGCTGTAAATTTGATTTTATACCAGAATAAATGGATGTGACATGTTGATCCAAGTCAAATGCTGATAGAAAGTTTTGGAGTCAGTTCTGGAGACATTCGCTACCACTGCATTTAATGCACCAGTTGTTTGCCATTTAAATTTGCATTTCCTTGAAACCGTTAGTTGTTTCATCATAACTTTAGCAGTATGATGGCGTGAGACAGGTTTCAGGCCGAAACCTCACACCATATATAGCCTATTGGCTAAAAATTCATAATTTGAACACCAAAATCTCAACTCTATATAAAACTATATAAAACCACTTCACGTGTAACGTACCATATTAATGAGGTATATGCGAATCTTAATTATTAAATTCCATTCCGGTTCAGAGAAAATAGTCAGCATAATCTTCAAAAGTTGAAGGGATTGGCAGGTCAGTAAACGAGAAGAGAGTAAAAATGAACTTTTCATGGAAAATGGAAACGGTAAGTGTCGGTTGCATTCACAAATTATTCAATTAGATAAGATCAGCAATACGGTTACTTCAATCTTTGAAGAAAGAAAAGTGAAATAATATCTTATTTTCTGATTAATTAAATAATCTTATATATCATACTACAAAATTTGTATGTTGAAAAACATTTAAAAACATTTATATTATATACCGACACATATTTAAATATAATTGAAAATATAAAGGTTATAGGCCTTAAAAAAGAAGACCGTAAAATGTGAGTTCTGGAATGTTAAGAACCTAAAAATAAACAGCGTGCACGTTGTTTGTTACTTTGAATGTCAAATAACATTTGGGTTGTTCCAGATTAACCATTTCGAAAGTTGAGGATGTGAAGTTGAGATCACAAAATAAATTATTTTCAGGACAGGTTTTGACTTGCCAGCCAATAATCGTTATCTAGACAACGTTGGCTCTTCTTTCTCCATAGATAACATGTGCAGAGTTTGGAGTAACGACTTCAATCGTTATCCCACAATAATAAATTAGGCTTTCTACAAACGTCAACCATTATATTTAATCATTAATAGATTCTTGGAAGCGCTTGGTTGGAATTTGTCTGTCATTACAACGGAAAACGAGAGTTACTTGCTCTGCAAGCAATGAATTTCCTTGCATTACCTATCTCCTCGCCTCCTTAAAATACTTCGTCTAATTTGGCAGCTGCTTGTGAATTGTTTTTTCAGGGCTTTCCTGATTTCATAGAGGAAATACTCAAGAACAACTTAAGACCTCTGTTTGAGTTCTGGTCTGAGACAAGATAAAGTAGATAACGATGGGTGGCGTTGACTTTGGAGGCATGCAATCAGCTTCCTGTGAAACTGAAGAAAAAGATGGGCTTTTGGAGAACATGTGGATTCGATTTCTTGGCGGGGGCTCTGAAAGATCGTGCATCACCTCAGATGGGCTAACTCCTGCTTCAGACTGTACAGAGGAGGAGGGAGTAATCATCAGCTCTCTTAAAGAAAATCAAATCTCTGTGGAAGGAAACAGAGGAGAGCAGATGCAGTTACAATCAGAATTCACTTATGGCAATGTTGAAAGCCTCCCATACCTTGAAGAACTGAGCAGATTGCCATCCGCTGGATATCTGGAAGAATTGATCCCTACTCCTCTGGCGTCTAAGGTAAGGGCCCATTCTCCACTTGAAGGCTCTCCTGATAAGAAAGCTGGGATTTTGTCGAATCGGGGTGGAATAGAAAAGCGTTACAGAGGGGTGCGGAGGCGTCCGTGGGGCAAATTTGCGGCGGAAATAAGGGATTCGACGAGGCAGGGGACGAGGCTGTGGTTGGGCACATTCTCTACTGCAGAAGCAGCGGCCATGGCGTACGACAAAGCTGCTTTCAAAATGAGGGGGCCTCGCACATTTCTCAACTTTCCAGTTGAAATTGTGTCGAGGGCATTAGCAAATGACCTCGATTCGGGAACCACCGTCTCTAACACTACTGCTGCAACTTTCCATGATGTTCTGTGCAGAAAAAGAGGGTACCTGGAAGAGGAGCAGCAGCCACAGCTGAAACGAGTCAAAGCCCAGCCACAAATTTGGACTTGTGATGGCGGTGAATACGATATTTTGGGCTCATTCGGATTGGAGGGAAGAGACATGGGTACAGATTATTGGGAAGAATCGCTTCTCTCTGCCGAATCCAACGAATTTCTTGAGTTTGCTAAATTCTGATATAAGAGATGGGTTATTGTAAACTGTTTATTGGAAATTAATTTCAAATAAACAGTTGCATTCGTTTTGTGTTGATTAACATTAATTAGAAGTGAGTACAGTTTGTTTATCGTAACAAAGAACAGAAGAGAAGAGAAACCTAGCCGTAAATCGTTCACCATAAGTTATATTTACCTTTGTAATTATAAATATTTGAATTTGTAATTAAAAAATTAATAAAATGTCAATTAAGAATATGTTCAATTTATTGACATGTGTAATGAAATCAAATGTTTTATTATAAATTACTTTAAATTAATAATTTAATAATTAATTTATAAAATTTGAATAATAAGTGTGATTATATTTATAGAGTTTTAAATATGAAGAAATATTCATTCGTATTTTATATGAAAGAATATATTTTTGAAGATGGTATGGATTAATTTGTCAATATGTTATAAAATAGGGTATTGTCTAGATGAATATTTCAAAATTTGTAAATTGGTTGTGTTTTGTTTTAATTCAAATCTGAAACTAATATAGTACGAGGAATCAAACATTGATCGATAGAGACGAACTCACAAAGAACTCATTATTATAGTAGATATGCCTTGGCTCATTGTACTTGTGCTTGAAGTGGAGATTTGTTTATAGATATCATTTGGACACATGCTAAGAAAACGTTTCTTCTCCTTAATCAAGCCATTAGATAAGGTTATTTTGTCTTTGGAAAAACAATCAAAGATGGCAAGCAAACATGCAAGGATGTCTACGATAATGTATCTTGATGTATGCTTTGATAATGTTGTTATGGATGTACCATGAATACTCTATGAAAATGTATTTCAATAACCCCTAATGATTTCAAAATGAATGATGTTTTTTCTTAAATACAACAACATAACATACAAAACAAACACAAACATATGTTAGGTTGGTAAGGTTCAAATTAAAATTTTAAACTTTAAAAAATTGAGATTCATATTTGTGTGCATAGAATTGACTAGTTCATTCTCTACCCATAAATCTAATATAATATGACAAATGAGAAATCTAGGGATCAAAAATAGTTATTTGTGATAAGTGATGATGGGTACAAGCTAGGATAAGCTCATGAGTTGAATTTCATGCAAGAATATGCTACTTGTAAACTTGTATTTACATAAAAGACACTCTAGTTGAAGTGGACCCAAAACATAACTTGGAAAAAGTTTGTAGGCTACATTTTTCACCATTACTATAATCCCACTTTGATGTGCATGTAAAAGTTTATGAGGTTGCATGTGAAATTTGTTGAGTTAACTGTGCAACAAGAATAGTAGAAAATAAAAACAAAACTACAATAACAATTGCAAAAATAGAGACAAGAAATTGACATAGTTATTTAACATGGTTCACCATTAAATGGCTACATCCACAAAGGAAAGCAGGTCACTCTATTTTCTATTGATTAACAAAAAACTTCATTACATTGCTTTTCAACATCCGAAAAGGAAAGTAAAATTGAATTTACTTCAACTCTTCTAGCAAGTGAAGAGGCATGGGAAGAGGAAAATGAAAGGGTTGTGATGGTTGGACTTCACTTCCAACAATATCCCACTTGAAGTCCAAACCATATTGTTTTCCCCACTTTCCTTGAAGCTCAATGTCACTTAATTACAATACCAAGAGAAGTTCTAGAACTGAATTCAAGCTTCTCTTTTCACACGGATTTTTTGAAAACTACTGCAAGGTTGTAATCGGTATGAATCTTCTCCAAATTGAGTTTTCCTTCTTCAATAACACTCTAGATGAAATGATATTGAAGCTTAATATGTTTAGTGTTATTATGAAAGACTGAATTCTTCGCCAAATGAATAGCACTATTACTATCACTAAAAAAAGTAAAAACTTTGTTTTGAACCCAACTCTCCTAATAATCATTGCAACCATAACATTTCTTTAGCTCCTTCAACCATTGCAATGTATTATACTTCGGTAGTGGAGAGAACAACTACTTGTTGCAATCTAGAAACCTAATTGATCACTACCCAAGCTAGTGTTGTCTAATTTCGCCATATGCCTTAATTGCACAAATTGGTTTAATATTTTTCATCACAAGTGCATATAATGTTTTTTTCAAGGCTGAACTCTTTCCTTGATTTTTGGTTTTGTTATTAATGTTTTAGAGGATTTTTCATGTTGTTTAGGCCTATTTAATCTTATTTCATCCTAAAATGCTTAAAATCATTGGTTTATATGAAATATTGATAAATTCAATATTAAAGGTTTCCATTCCCTCAAAGACCACATTGAAAAAAGAAAGAAAGAAAAAACTCTTATTTCAAAATGTTTGGAGGGAAGTTTTCAACTCCTAGTCAATGGTAACCCAACCTTAACTTGAGTTGAAAAGGGTTCTAACTTAGGCTTGAGAGTTGAAGCTTGAGTTTCATTAGAGAAACCCTAGTTTTTAGGGTGTTTCCCTTCTTTCTCAGGTAGCTTCAATGGCAGCCAAGGTTCTTGGACTTCTTCAACAAAGACTTAACTTTCAGTTCTACAAAGTTCTTTATGAACCCACCTCCAGTTTTGATTGATTCAAGGAAGTTCATTCACATTTTTCAATTTTTCAAGGTTGAACATGAGTAGTCTCATAGTGGTTGTATGTGGATTTTGCATTAAGGAAGAGAGATAGCATGTAGAAGAACTTGTTTAGAAGCTAAGAATGCCTCTAGTCATTTCATGCTTTCACCATGCACTCCATACTTCAAGAGTAGGTCTGATTTTTTTTTGTGAAACCCTCTTTAGTTGTTTTGAAAAGCCCAATCAAGGTTTTATACACAAATATTTTCATATTTTCACAAGGAGCAAAAAATAGCAAAGACAATGTTGTCTCATGCTCTCAAGAACAGTCAAATTCAATGCAAGACGAGAGAATGGAAGAATGCAATCATATAGACCAACAAGGTTTAAAGCAACCATAGTTGTGTGTTACTCATATCTCAAAAATTACGAAGTGGGTTTTCATGATTTTTGGAAAAAAATTAGAAACGAGTAAAATTAAGAAACCCACTAAATTTCATGAAAACTTAGTTCGTAGTTTTTGAGAAAACTTCACCAATCTGTGAAATCCATGTAGATGAATGTAAACAACAAGATGGCAGCCAATATCATCACCAAAAGGTTTTAAACATTGTCATAATGAGAAACCATAAGAGAAATGTTAAAGAAGTTGAGTCAATCACTATGGAGTAGCATACTTGAGCATGATAGAGGAAAATGGTGAAAAAATAAGTTTTTGTCTCAATCCATAAGTCTTCTATGACAATCAAAGTTCTAGATTTTAAGAAGGTGCAAAAGTCATCTTAATGTTGAAGGTTTTTATTCATAGATAGGAGAAAGGTCATATATTCGTAAAGGTCTTGAAATGTCACCAAAATCTAAAGGGTCTAATGCCAGTAATGAAGCATCATTCACATTCCAAGAGTAATTTTTAAACATGACAGTCACCAAGGAATCAAGGGCAGCAAGAACTTTGTCTCAGTCATAAGGATGTGACGGTCCTTTCTTGGTCTAGAGCTCAAGCAATAATGAAGACATAGATATCAGTAAAAACATTGTAGAAGCATGTTTTATTTGCAAAGCTTTGTCTCTTAGAGCTTTCAAGGCATAACATGAACAAAGACAAAGGTATTGATGATTGTGATTAGAAGAAAGGGTACTTTAAGCATAAGAAGGTATCAAAAGGATTATCCAAGAAGAAGAGACAATTCAAGGAGTAGTTAGAGGCCTAAAAATGGGATTTTATGTCATATGCAGTAGTTCCACTTCTAGTTGAGACCCCACATGGGTCAAGTACCAGTTGAGATAGCTTTTGAGGCCTTATACAACACCTTCACTTCAGTATTGAACCCCTTTTGTGGGATTTTCAAGCTTTCACGACCTAAGGGGGTGATTTTGAATTTCAAAATGTAGTTGGTCATCCACAACACCTAAATCCTAATTTCAAGGGGTTTGTTTCAGTCAAACATCTAATTTGAAGGAGAGCTTGGAGACACCTCATCTACACTCTCAATTAATTTCTCAGTCATCTTCAATCAAGTAGATAAACTCCAAGACACCTAGGGACAACTAGTGTCTTTCATTCAGTCATGCTTCAGTCAACTAAAGATCAGATTGAAGGCTCTTCAAGTTGTTTTCTCTTCTTAAGGCATGACTTAATTTCATTTTCAATTAGTTCATGCTTTCCTCTAGCATGTATTGTAGCTTTTGTAAGCTCTTTTAGGATGAAGAATAGCTTTGTAACTCAAATTTAGATCTAGAAGCATTTTTTTTCAAATGTTACCACTTGTAGCAGCAAATTCCTTTCATTTTCAATAAAGAGCAATAGTTTTCGTATCAAATATCTTTTGTTTCTAGCTTGTAGATGAATGGATTTGATATACTTGTTGTGTTTTATTCATGAAACCTTTAGGTTTGTCTTATTTATTCACTGTTGAAGCAAAGGAATTCATGTCAAATGCAAGTTATGAGTTGAGTTAGATTGTTTCAGTAGTTACAGGTTGTGAAACTTGTTTTCCTTCATGTTAAGACTGAGCATATATCCTTCTTATAAATAACTTATGTATTTCATGATTCATTTTGATTTGTGAACAACTAAAGTTATTTCATTGAAGTTGATTGTGAGTTTAGGACAGTAAGAAGATCTAAGAACAGTTTGGTGCATCACCTCCTAGGATAGGTTTCAATTCATTTTCCTTCTACCCCTTTTTTGATCAAATAAGTTAGTTTGCAAGAGGTACATCAAGGGAACCATCCCTCTCTGGAGATTGATCTTCACTATAGGCAACCCACAGACTTGAAGATCATTCCATGTTTCATGATATTGTTGATTTTTCAGCTTGACATCGGGTGCAAATCCCTTGTGACAACAGCTACAAAAGTAAACACATATCCATTGGTAGAATGTCTTTTTTCCAAGTCACCGGTCATGTCAGAATCAACATATCCTTGCGACTGAGCATCTTTACCTTTGAACCTCAAAACATAATGTGAAGTTCCTTTAAGATATCTCATAATCCATTGAACTACTCAAGCCAATGAGGCTTACCTGGATTACTCATGTACCTACTAACTACTCCCATTACATGAGCAATGTCCAGACGGGTACAAACCATTGTGCATACATAAGGCTCCCAACTGTAGATGAATAAGGAACGTGTTTCATATAGTCTTTGTCTTCTTGTGTCTTGGGACACATTTTGGATGACCATCAAAAGTGATCAACAAGGGGTGTGCTTACACCCTTAGCACCTCTCATATGAAATCTATCCACAACCTTATCAATATACTTTTCTTGTGATAATTTGATCTCTTTTTTCTACCTATCCCTAATTATTGTCATGCCAAGGATTTTCTTCGTAGATCCCAAATCCTTCATAGAAAATTCATAGGCCAATTTTTGCTTAATATTTGTAACAACACTCATACTAGTGTTAGTCACCAACATGTCATCAACATATAACAACAGCAATACATATTCTAAAAAATTCAAAAACTTTGTAATAGACACATGGATCCTACTCACACCTAGTTTTGTTTAGCCATGAAGGAATCAAACTTGAGGTACCATTGTTGTGGGGCTTGCTTCAGCACATACAAACTTCTCTTCAATCTACAAACTAAATTTTCATACCCTTCCTTTTCAAAAACTTAAGGTTGCTGCATATACAATTCTTTGTTTAAATCTCCATGAAGAAACATAGTTTTGACATTAAGTTGTTCCAACTCAAGATCATAGATAGTCGTTGTAGAACCTTAAATCTGCATTAGCTCAAAAACAAAACCCTTAGCATTGTTAGTAAGCCAAAGTAAACAAAAATTCCCTATAAGATTCATCTAATCACAAGAATAATGCAAAAGAAGCAAGCAAAACATAGAAAACATCATTCTAATAATCAAACTAGCATCCTATAGTGGATTGGTGCTTCTATGGAAAGAATCCCTTTCCCAATCCTTGATTAAGCTCCATGATATGAAAATGATATGTTGATGATCAAATGATGGTGGACAAGATCAATTCTCAGTTTAAGAGAATGACCTTGCAAGAGATTGTGGAGATTTTGATCAAAGATGAAGCTTTCATTTATAGATTATCAAATGCTAAGAGTGTTGAAAAGGGACCAATGTGGGACTAAAGATTTGGAAAATAGGAAGAGGCCACTTGTCAAGTTGTGAGTGGTTGATGCATGTGCAAGATTTGGAAAATGTGCCCAAGAGGGGGAAAATTTGAAATTTGAAATGAGAGTTAATGTTGAGTTTGACTTTGGCAAGGGACATGTAAGAGACTGTAAGGCCTATTAAATTCCCTATTGGATGTACATTTCAACTTGCTTTTGAATTCAAATTTGATGGAATATGCCATGTTGAGTGAAAATGTTGATTTAAATAAATCAATAAATTGATTTATTTGTGCAAGTGGGATTATCTAGAGGATGTGATGGGTGGTTAGGTTAGGCTAATTGGGATTAGGTTAGCTTAATGATGATTAGGTGAGTTTGACCTTTTGACTTGAATATTTGATTTATTTAAATCAAAAAAGGATGGGAAATGCATTTGGGGATTTAATTAAATAAAGTTTTGTTTATTTAATTAAAGATTGATGTGAGACAAATTGATTTATTTAAATGAATAACCTTAGGATTAAAGACTTGATTTACCTAGTGAATGAATTTGTTGTGTTTGATTTATTTAGTGAGCGGATGAATATGCATTTGGTTTATGAATGAGCGGATGCATATGCATAATGTTAATTTCACGTGTCTACAACTACTAAACCCAAAACTGCTTGGATGGTAGTCATTTTCACAATAGGTGAAAATATTTCATTGAAATCAATGACCTTTTTCTTGTTCATATTCTTTGACCACTAATTTGGCCCTGTATTGTTTCTTGCCACAATCCTCTTCTTCCAACTTGTCAACCCATCTATTTTTTAATGCTTTTCAATTTCAGTGGAAGAGGTACCAAGTCCCAACTATTGTTTTTCATTAATAAATACATTTCATCTCTCATGGCATCCATCCACAATTTTTTATTAGAAGCATTACATGCCTCTTCAAAATTCAACTGTTCAAATTGATCAAAAATGAGTAATCGATGGGTAAAATCATCTAACTTGGATGGAGGTATGTGTTATCTAGTTGATCTCCTGGTCTGTGGAAAAGATTCATTTGAATTCCCATCTACACCACTCTGAGAAACATTGGAATCACTGTTATTAAATGCTTCACATTCCCTATTTGCAACCTCTATAGAACTTTTAATTATTTGTACAAGGGAATTAATTATATTTCCTACTTGCTAGAATATTGGAACAACCTCTTGGGAGGTTTCTGTGGCCTTTCCCAAGGTTGGTGCAACCTTTCTAAAGGCTTGTGTAGCCTTATGAGAGGCTTGTGTAACCTCTCCATAGGCTAGCTTAGACTTATGGGAGGCTTACACAGCTTTACCATCTAGGCTAACACAGGATTATGGGAGGCTTTCCCAACCTCAAAAAAGAATTATGTGACATTTCATGAATTTGTATAGGCCATTCAACAAGAAAAGAGAGAATTTTGATTTTCAGTATTAAACTGTGCTAGTAAATTTGTATTCTCCTATAATGCTTCTTGAAGAAGATAAGGTAAATTTGATGCCATGACTCGATTGAAAACATCACCCCCACTAGAAATATAATTTATAGGAAAAAATTATTTAACAAAGTTCCTCTATTCCAATAGACCCAGAATCAACTTCTCTTTAAAAATAACATCTCGTATGTGAATTACTTCCTTAGCCACCAGATCTCACAAATGATAATCATATGATACCTCTATGTATCCAATGAAAACACATCTTTTAGACTTTTCTTGTAGCTTATTTTGTTTCTCCTATGGAATGAGAGCTAAAGCCTCACACACGAACACCCGCTAGTGCTCATAATAAATTTTCTTTCCAAGCTATTTATCCTCTAGAATTTGAAAAGATAAATGGGAATATGGTCCTAGATTAATCAAATAAACTGATGTATTAATAGACACTTCCTAAAATTCTTTACCCAATCAAAAATTCGAGAGCATACTAGGAGCTCTCTCCAAAATTGTCTTATTCAACCTCTCAATTGCACCATTTTCTTGAGGGGTGAAAGGGACAATTTTAATCCTTTTAATACATTTTTTGCACAAAAATTGTCAAACTCCAAAGAACAAAATTCTCCTCCATTATCAATTTTTAACATTTAATCTTATGAAGAGGTTGATTTTAAAATAATGCTTTAAACTTCTTAAACATGCTAAAAAAATTAGATTTCTTCTTAAGCATATAAATCTAGACCTTTTGAGAATAATCATCTAAGAATGACACAAAATAATTGGAACTACCGATAGAAGTTACCTCCGTTGGGCCAAAAAAATATGAATGCATGAGCTCCAATGGTTTTATCTTTATATCCCATTCTTTTGTTCAAAAACTAATTCTCTTTTGTTTTCCAAAGATGCAATGTTCACAAAAGTCTAAATCAACTAATTTTAGTCTTGGAAGTTGATCCCTTTTGAGCAATATTTCAAGGTCGTTCTTGCTCATATGGTCAAGCCTCTTATGCTAAAGTTTCATCCTTTTGTCCACTATCATCATTGCAGCACCCACTTCAATGTGACTCTCTAACACATATAAAGTTCCTAATTTGCAGCCTCTCACAATAACCAAGGCTCCTTTGGTCACCTTCCAAGTGCTTGACTCAAATGTGATGCAACAACCTTTAGTCTCAATCTATCCCACAAAAAATAGATTCCTCTTGATTTGAGGAACATGTCACACATCTCGCAATAGCCAACTATTACTATTGTTTAATTTCAATAAAATATCTCCTTTGTTGATAATATCACATTACTCATTGTCACCAAGATAAACCTTGCCAAGTTTTCCCTCTTGATAATTTTTGAAAATTTTCTAGCAAGGAGTTGCATGAAAGGAGGCACCGGAATCCAACATCCATCTATCATTTTCAACTTCTCCAATGGATAGAACTAATACACTTGCATCTTCATCATAAGATTTATTTGCTTCGTCTTCCTTTGGTTTATTTCCAATCTTCTTCTAAGATGAATGATTATTTTTAATGTGACCTTCCTTTCCACAAAACAAAAACTTGAATTTCTACCTCATGATTTAGACCTATTTTTTATCTAGATATTCTTTTATTATTATATTTCCCTCGTTCTTCAGATCTCCCCTATTGTTGGTAATTATCTAAGAACCTCTCGATGAAGCATTTGAATTTTTCCTTCTCATGTCAGATCAATAAGAAGAATTCTTGAAACCTCATCAAAAACCAAAACACTCCCCTTCTTTTTAGATACCAAGTTGCTAACAGCCATAACAACTCCTTCCTAGCTATCTAGTAGAGAACATAACAACAATATAGATTTATTTCATCTTCTAAATTGATACTAATAGAAGCTAGTTGAATAATTAATGTATTGAATTCATTCTTGAGTGGGATGATATTGGATTACCTTCCTTCATTTTTAGGTTGTACAATTTCTTCATGAGATAAAATTTGTTTGATGTTGAATCCATCTCATACATATTAGATAATTTGTCCCACAATCCCTTCATTGTCTTCTCAGTTACAACATTGAATAGAACATTGCTTGAAAGAGTGAGGATAATCATAGCCTTGGCTTTCTTGTCCAATCTATCCTACTCTTCATCAGTCATAGAAGCAGGTTTCTTCAATTTTTCCTCTAACATAATTGTGAGGTCTTTTTGAATTAGAAGTGCTGCCATTTGCAATTTCCACATGCCAAAGTTTTGACGTAAAAACTTTTGATCTTGAAATCCTCCATCTTTCCTTAAATCAGCTCTAATACCACTTGTTGAGTTAACCATGCAACAAGAACAACAGAAAATAAAAATAGAATAAAAATAACAATTGCAAAAATAAAGACAGGAAATTGACACAATTATTTAACGTGGGTCACCATTAAATGGATACATCCACAAAGGAAAGCAGGCCACTCTATTTTTTATTGATTAATAGCAATACATCATTTTTCAACATCCCAAAAGGAAAATAAAATTGAATTAACTTCAATTCTTCCAACAAGGGAAGAGGCATGGGAAGAGGAAAACAAGGAGGCGATGATGGTTGGACTTCACTTCCAACAAAATTAAATTAAGAAATCAAAATAGAAATTAAATATTTTTAATATATAGGGCAGTGGGCCTAGCTCGATTGGCTAAAGCATCCTATTGTAGGCAAGAGGTCACAAGGTCTAGTCTCCCCACCATCTTCGTGGTACCAAAGGGTGTGTCACTCCAGCATCACCGGTCATGTGAAAAAAGTTTACCAGGCGCACTGCAGTTTATAGGGGGACAGATACTTGAACGATTCCTACAATATATATATATATGATGATTCATGTACTCTTTTCACAAGGAACACTTCAATAGAAACCTACAAAATAAAATAAAAAACACATGTAATGAGTAGCAACTACATCATATATTTTAAAATAGGTGCTAACTATAACTTTCTTGAAAACTATATTTGAAAGTAATAAAATTCAAAAAAAAGGGAGAAAGATAAGATGTTTGATCCAAGTAGAAAGTGGTAAAGATCTAATTAAAAAAAAATAGTAAGACTCTGACTAAGTAGAAAATTTTAACAATGTAATATGATTGATAAGGATTTCTTCAATGTATAAAACATTATATACATGTCACTATAATATATACCTCACATACGCAACATTATTGATAGATATTCCCTCTTCAATTGGTTGCATACAAAGGATGTGTTGACCTACACCCCTGAATTTACATTTTTGATGTCTTCTAATTTACCACTTGCTCTCTATATGCTCATCAATAATTACTAATTCCTAATATTTAATTTAATGTACCCTATTAGAATAAATTATTATAATCATATGTCTCCCTCCCTACCCCTATTGTAACTATTTGTTCTCCATATGTAATCATGTATTTATTGTGCTCTCATGTTATAGTCATGGTTGAACATATATGATATTATGATCTTATTAATCTATAGAAAAGTGATATAATGATAAATGTTTGGGTGTTGAGGGAGGATTTTTTATTTGATGATATCGCATGTGCAAGAGTTTGTATAAAATTATTTATACCATGCAATATTGTCTATGGAGATAGACACCTAAGATATAGGAGCTTCAATGAAATCACAAGTGAGACCAAACATGGAAAAATAATTATATTCTATTAAAGGATGTAAATGTACAATATGTGTACATGAATATGAAATGAATATAATAGATTGATTATAATGAGATCCCCTTGGTTATATTGGTCAAGGTGAGACATAGGCTAATATAATATTATGGCACATGTCTTAATCTTATGAATTGAGAGAGAAAGTGATAATTCCCTAATAAATTTGTAACTAAACTTAAGAAAATTAGTATGAATAGGAACTAAGAGGTAAAATAGTTAGGTAATATACCCCATTCATACCAAAACCCATACTGTAGTGCAACTTAGAGAGAATGAGAAAATATGAAAAAATTCAATGATGTAAAAATATGGGTCCTAACTATGTGGCCATGTTAGGCACCTATATAGAAATAAATCTCTCGCAAACAAAGAAAAAGAGGAAAACCTATAAGAAAAATTCCCCTCCAAAAGAGAGAAAACACAATATTCTCTCTAAACTTATGAGAAGGATAAAATCCCATTTGAGAGAAATTCCCCCCATAAGGGAGAAGAAGAGAGACCATGTAGCTCCCCATCATAGAATAATCTACCATAGTGATAGTGGATGTTTGAAAATTAATAATAAATATGATCCAAAACTATCAAACAATATTCCTCCCCTCATGAATAAATCAAACCAAGAATGTATGCAATATGTCTTCCCATTCCTAAAAGGAATATGAGGGAAGAAAAACATAGATGTGTGCTCGGTATTTTAATTATGTTCAAGAATAACCATGTTGGTGTTGAAAGGTTCCACAATCAAGTCAATGTTCCAAGACACACTAATGAAGGTGACAATCCATAACCTTGTGAAAATTAATTAACATAATCCAAATATAAATATATCTCATCTAAATGCTACTCAAATATATCCAAACCAATACCAAATTGTGAAAAATGATCATATACTCAATAGTGTCCTCCAAGTCAATAAGATAGGACCCACAAAACAAATTTTTATGTCTACCAAGTACTCATTCCAAGTAGTTATATTTGGAATACAATGAATGCCCTACTACATTTAATCATTAAAACCATGGATGTCACAATACTAGTCAAGATCATCAAAATTAATAATACATGGAGGAGATAAAATAATGACCTATGTCTCTAGAACCTTAATCAATAAAAGAATGTTGAGATTCAAATGACCATAGTGTATCTCCACAAAAGTATCCACACTAGATGCTTGATTGTGTACACCATCCAAGGGGGAAAAAAAGAGAAAAATATGAGAATATGTATACTTGAGGTTGATGATCAACATTCCCAACTACAAAATATCTCTAATATGTAAATCCTAAATAATGATAGAATTTGGTGTGAACTCAACACTCTTCCTTGCTCCACCATGTGTGAGCTACTAGATCTAGAAATGATATTGGTTGACAATGAAGGCACATAAGGAACAACATTAAATTACCCTTAATCCATGTCAATAGATTATTTTCAAATATTATGCATATATATGTGGTAATGAATAATTCTCAACTAAAGAGAACATACTCTACAATGAAGCCATATTATGTGAAGTTCCACAATCAAGTATTCATCTTTGTTAATCAAAATCTAAAAAAACAAGTATTTTCCCCTTTTATCTCTCTAATTTTAAATAATATAAATATGATGAACCCCTAACATAGTTCAATGAGAATTAATTTGATTCTTCTTAAGAAGATGCTTCAACACATCAATCTATTTAGAATAACATTGATTTTTATCATGCCCTAATTTCTTACAATATACATAATCACTCTTCTCTTCTTAAATGATTCTAATTTGGAAGAGAAATTTTTTATTTTATTCTATGGACATGGATGTGGATTGTTTTTTATTCTTAGGTTTTTTATTTTTCTTCTCTTTGCCACTAGATGTTCAAACTTGAGCAACCAAGATCTTCAATCTATAATACCAAATAACCTCCACATGCAAAAAAGAGTTCAAGCAACAAAAAAATTCTATTCCACCAAACAATAATTATAATATGATGCATGATTCACAATATGTGAAAAAGATGTTATGTGATAATTTTCAATATGCAAGAGGAGCCTTTCTTATAAAGGAAAGGTGTGAGATGGGATTAGAAAAGATCATGACTTGAGTGTCTTAATCCTATCACATGAGACAAATAACTCATAACTACCTAGGATAAGATAAGACCTAGAAATGACAACTAAGACTTCTAGAAAGAATCTTATGACCTATGTAAAATCAACATGTGAATAGGCCCCCTAGTAGGAATTAACTAGGTACAAGACTTTATTCACACCAATACCCCCCATAAGTGCAACTTAGGGAGGAAAAAACTAATGCAAATATGTAAAATATGGGTCCCAACAACAAGGGCTAATGAGATATCCATGTACAAAATAATCTCTCACAAATGGAGAAAAAGAGAAAAACCCAATGGGAGAAAACTCCTCTCCAAAAGAGAGAAAACAAGATTAAGGAATAAGAAGCCTCCAAAACAATATCCCAAAAATATAGGAACATGAAGAACATTGTTGAAGCATGAAAAAGTTTCCAAAAACTATCAAAATATGACTGCTATAGTGTTGTGACTGAAGAACCTCCTGTAAAAATAAGATGATGATCAGGATCAAGAAGACAAGAACCTTCATGAGTTCCCCCAATGACACTACTTGAGAAATGATCAAATGGAAAAAAGGAAAATAATTTGTTAATTGAAGATACAAATGGAACATGAATTTGTATGAGTGACCCCAATGAAACTACTCAACCAATACAAGATACAAGGGCCAATATTCTGAAGAACGTTGATCAACTAAGGATGAAATATTTCCCCCAAAAAATAGGAATGTAAGAGTGTTCATATGGTAAACTCTCTCTCTCTGAAATGCATCGGTAACTAGACTCTACATTTTCCTAGTACATAGGGACAAATACTAGATACATAGCTCACTCCAAAGTGAAACCAAGGAAGCATTAGTATAATAGTATGATATCCCCCATAATGTTGACTAGGGAGAGGCATGACAGGTTCATTAAAACTTTGTATATCACCATGTAGTGTATGAAGGAGAAGAAACAACATCTAAAAGTGCACAAGAAAGTGCTTGCAACTGAAAAAAGAGTACAAAAACAAGACACACAAATGAGGTAAGAATCATGAGGGTTCATTGTTGTCATGGAGGGACACTCACTTGACAAAGGTGTGATGGAAAATAAATAAATCACCATACAACCCCCCATGTCACTTTATAATATAGTGCAAGTACAAAATATGACACAACCTTTTTGTGCAAAATCCCTAAAATACATGTACAATAGTGTAGCACTTTATCTCAATGTGTCTACATATAAGAAAGTGCTTATAAATGATGCTCAAAATTTCCAAAAAGGATAAAAATTTGGATATATAGCATCCCAAATGAATCCATCTTATGCAAACAAAAGGATTCTAGGTGTCAAAGTATCCAAGTAATTAACTAGAGTGTTAAAATATAAAAATCTAAATTAATTATGCCAACGGCCAAATCTAAAAAAGTGCATGAGTAACTCTAAACAACTCTGAAAGACCTTTGAAACATTGCAAGAATCATGAAAAACTGAGGAATGGGAAAAATTTTATGAGCTCGAGAGCCAAATATGCACATCTGACTTCAACAGACTATAAAATACACAAACAACAAAATATGAGAAAAATATAGCTACACCATTGAATAGTGTTTTGATACCATGTTGGAACCAAACATGCTCTGATACCATGTTGGAGAAACTAAGATCTTAAATTTACAATACCAAATAACCTCAACATGCAAACGAGAGAAGCAATAACAACAAAAGATTTTATTCCACCAAACAAGAATTACAATATGATACAAGATTCATAATATGTGAAAAAAATGTTATGTCATACTTTTCAAGATGAAAGAGGATCCTTGATTATAAAAGGTGAGTTGTGAGATAGGATTAGACAACATCATGACAAGTACCTTAATCCAATCATAACAGATAACTAACTCATAACTACTTAGGATAAGATAAGATCTAGAAATGACAACTAATACTTATAGAAAGAATTTTATGACCTAAGTAAACTTAACATGTTAACAAGTCCCCTAGTAGGAATTAACTAGGTACAAGACTTTATTCACACCAACACTAGAATCCTTCTCATCCTTTACAATCAAGTCTTATGATTTTGAACACGGGTATGTGCAGGATCATCATGGAAAAAACACGCCCTTAAGTGGCAAAAAACTCAAAAAAATCAAAGCTAGGCAACTTGATGTAGAAATTTGAATAAGTTATCTATATTATTTTAAAAATATGTAAGAATAGAATCTATAGAAAATCGAATTTAGTTTCTAAACTACTAGGTTTGTTTAAAAAAAAAATCTATTTGGTGAAAATTTGAAATTTCAAGAGTACTTAAATTTCGGGAAAAAATAAGTAGGTGTTTCTCTGACCACCCTAACCACAATAAAATGATAATATATTTTTATAAGATTTTAGATATAAGTAGAGGACTCATGTCTTGATGTGATGCATATTTTTTTATAATTTTTTTCCAAGTAAATAATTAATTATGAGTCTTTTATTACAACTTTTAAAAAATATAAAAATCCCGTATGTCTGACCACCTTAACTTGGTCAAAACTTCATGAAATTCAATTTTTATTTTTTTAATCCTATAGTATACGAAGCATAGAATGTGACGCATGTTTTGGATTCATAAAATGTGATACCATTTGAAAGCTATAGATGGTTTTCAATCAGTCTATCAATTAGGACTTTAGTCATAATTTGAATAGAAAATGAATAATAATTACTTATTAAATTCAAAGTAAAACATAATTTATATTGGTGGAAAGCTTAGAATCTCCTTAAAAAACCCTTTTCGTTTCATCAATTTTGGGTAAGAAAAAGTCGTCAGCCACATACCCATCATATTGCCACTTTTTGGCCCATCATGATCCTACACATACCCAAACTTCAAGATTCCTATTTGAATAAGCTTATCTAGCTCCATAATGAGATGCATGAAAAAATACTCAAATAAATGCTCTTAAACTCACTCTAGCACTCTTTATGGCATATAAGGTAGACACAAACACTAAATATTTAATTATTATATTGAAGAGAACACTTACTATCAACTATACATCTGAATTTTTAATTTTTGTAATCCTTATTTCCAATAAATTTCCTTGGATTTCATGTTTTTTCCCAAACAAGTTTGATAATTTAGTCCACTTAGACATAGATGTATCCAAGTGCTCAATGTGAAACAATGACTTAGGAGAGACATACAAGAATGAATAGCCAATGCCCATTCTTCATAACTATTCAACCACTTATTATTTTAGACTCCATCATTAGTTGATTCAATATCAATCCCATAAACTATCTATACAACCTCTTAACTATTAGTGATGCATTCATTTCATATTTCTATTTAGGACAGTTATGTAATGTCAAAAATTGCATAACCTTGTGATTTCATGTTGTATCTTGTACTTAATCTAGCACCTTAGCTTGCATTATATTAATTTTAATGTGTTAGCACTCTTTTTTAACTTTTCTTAATCCTTGTATCATTCCTAATGATTTAAAATTTTCATCCATACAATATGCTGTAATCCCATGACAATTCATGATTCAATTATCATTTTAATTATTTCAACTCTCATTATTTAGATATAATTTTCAAAATTAACCACCCTAATGAGATTTTAGAATGGTTGTATGTCAATTTTCCTCTCTTTGACCCTCATTCAAACTTTATCGACACAACTATATCACTCTCCAAAGCTCTTTACTAGAATTTTTTTAAAAAAAATCATTATTGATTTTGAAGTTCTTACTAGTTCTCTTTACGTGTTAAGACCATTATCTTATTTTATGCACTCACAAAGGTGTGGTGGAAACTTCAATAGATATCATTGTCCCTCTTGGTTAGAAGTTATAAAGATGACTTTTTTCTTGTTCTTGTTGTTTCAATCTCTTCTTTGGTTTCTTAGTTCATCCATTATTATTTATTGAGTTCTCATAGAATTTTTTTTATTTAGTGTAGAGGGGGACCGACTACTTAGGACCCCAGGTCATGGAAGAGTCTAGAACAACCAGTTGCCCTGATCTACCTCAAGCTAAGGAATTTTTTGAATAGGTTTGATGTTTAAGAGGGTGAAAAGTAAGGACAACTGATCTATCACTTTCCTTCTTCCAACCCAAGATTTTCAGGAGGTTAGGTGAGAGGCTTCCTAAAGTCAAAACTACAACTTCGGTAGCTCACTATCAAAGGACTTCAGTGCACAACATAGATGAGAGCATGGTGTGTTGGCGTCTCAATTTGGCACTGGTGCAGGAAGGCCATTGGCCTTGAGTTCTGTATTTGATTTATAATAATGATTCCCTGTTTAGAATAATTACAATGCATAATGTCAAGTGGGAGAATGTTAGGAATAGGATGTCATTTAATTCCAATCCTAAACATATTTCATGTATCTCCTAAGTCCTTGGAAAGTGTTCCCCAACACTAGGATTAGAAAGAGATTAAATTCAAATGAAATGAACATGTAAATTGACATTTGTAATTATTCCTAAATGATAGGAACATGTGGGGGCATCCAAGAAGAGCTCCTACAAGATAGGAGCACATGGGGCACCCGCATGGAAGGTGGAACCCACCTTTCTTCAATTAACTATTTGGAGGATTCATAACACTTCAGTAATGCATGGTTTAGATCCTACAAGTTAGGGATTGATATTTACATGAGTGGAGTTGAGTTTAGTTTAGTTCAATTCAGTTTAGTATCAGTTCAGTTCAGTTTAGTTTAGTTTAGTTCAGTTCAGTTATGGTTCAGTTATCTTCAGTTGCATGTAGTTAGTTTCAGTTGAAATCTAGTTGACTTGAGTTGCATGACTAATGACTTTAGTTGCATGACAGATAACAGGTGGATACTTATAGCTAAATGGGGATGATCAATCATGCATAATGTTTGCATGAATTGGTGGAGAGATATGTTTCAGTTAACTAAGATTGACTTGGACCCACCTTGGGCGCCCAAGTTGGCATCTTTGAGTTAACACTGATTGCATGAGAAGATATTTACAAGGATTAGTTAAGTGGGCCCATTCTTGGGTGCCAACTTTGAGGTGATGCTTGCAATATATTTTCTTGACCAACGATTAGTTAAGTGTTCAGTTTGGGGTGCCTAAATTGAGGAGACTTTGGTTTTGACTTCATGTTATAGTGTGGAACTCTATTTGCACAATCTAGGCGTAGATATTTGTGAGGAGCTTTGTGCTCTTATATTGTGAAACTCTTATGAGTTAATATGCACAATTATTTGTCTATTAATTGCAGCAAGTGCATCAGAGTTGATTACAAGTTACCAGGTTGAGCTTGTGCATGTGTGAGGGTTTGAAACATGGCATGGAATGTGTGGATTCATGCTTGGTCACATAGAATGCATGGATAGCTTGTGTTGCAGAAAGTGTATGAGATTTTTGTGAAGGTTGTGAAGAAGGATTGTTGAAGGAAAGGAAGCATGTATCAATTAAAGATTGATATAGTATTATTGTAATCTTGTTCTAAGGTTAAATAATACAAGAATTATTGATTTTGGTGGAGTTTTTTCCTGAAAGGGTTTCTCCATGTATATGTTGTGTCACTTCTATCTTCTTGTCTCATTCTTCTACAATCTTCTATAGCTTTCTACAATCAAGGTAAAATTGATCTAATCAGATTAATCATACACAAAGAATTGTGAAAAGGAACACTTAATTAAATCTACAGTCTCATAGTTTTACAAGTTTTAAGCTACAATTTCACCTTCATTTTCAACATTTGGTATCAGAGCTAACAGTTGGGTAGAGTTTGGGACACCTTTCTCTTAAAATTTTGAAGGCTTTTTGGCTGTAGTGGGAGCTTTTACTATTGTGTTATTGCAGATTTGTAAAATAAGTGTGTTTTATCTTCTTGGTTTAGAGATTATGGTTTGCTTGACCTTTTGGGAGTTGTGTCATTAACAGCAGATTCTTTGATTGTGTTGAGGCCATGGACGATCTTCATTTAGGAGATGGTTATCATGATGTCATGGATAGCTTGGTTACATGTTTCAGTGGGAGCTTTTGACAGTGATGGTTTGATGTTTATCTTGTTTCCATGTATAGCTTGATATCACAATTCAGTGGGAGCTTTGGTAGGATATGGTTATCTTCATGTAATTTGAAGAGGTTTTAAAATCTTGTTTCATGGGGGACCCTTAGAGTCTTTGGTAAAGGTGTTATTGTTCTTCCTTTGGAGAGGATGTAGTTCTCTTTGGTTTTGAGTATTAATCATTTGCTTGGAGCTTCATGATTATGCAAGTTGCATAATTTGACATTGGCATGGATTGATTGGTGGGTGCTCATGGATACTAGAGAGACTTGGGTTAGGCTGGATATTTCTTATGTTAAGAGATATGTGTTGGAATGGTTACTTGTTATAAAATCTTTTCAACAGTAAAGACATAGGAGCCTACACCTAGAAATGGATGAGTCCATCTTAGACCTAATGAGAAGGTTTCCTTTATTGAAAGACTATATTGCTTGGTGTTGTATGTACAGGGCAATCTTGTATCCCACTCTTGGTCTACTCAGCAGGGTGATCCCACAATACTGGTTTACAATTTTTGGCCAATCTAGACACTAAGCTGATTTTTTCTAACTAAATATTCACTTTCGGGCACCTATAGCGGCTAAACCATGGGGAATTTGAAGATGATGCAAACTAGTGATTTGTGAAATTTTTTCTGTAGATTCTAAATATATTTTTTCAAAAATTTTGGAATCATATTGTACTTCTTTTTCCATCTCCTTCGAAAACTAGTTTTTTTCAGTAAACACCATTTTTAAGGAGTGATGCTCACTGTATACAACATAACTTTTTTTCCATGAAGGATAAAATTCTAATTTTTTGAATTTAGATTTGTAACTACGATATCTAGCACTTTCATTTGGCTTCATAGTGTTTTATTGAATATTATTTTCTTAATCAAGTTTTGAATTCAAACCAATTACAATTCAAACATAGGTGGACTATATACAACATAACTTTTTTTGTATGTATCGAATTTTTTTTTTTTTTTTGGATCAAGGACTTCAATATCTAGTGCACTGATATTTTTCAATTTTTTTCTGATAATTTACTATTTTTCCACATGTGCAAAACAAAGAACTTGATTTTCGGTGAAAAACCTACATTCAAAAGAAGTAAAAAATAAATATAATAATAAAATTAAAATTATTTAAAATTATACTTTTTGGGAAGCTTATAATAAGGACTTCATACTTACAAAAAATAAATTTTAAATGAATTCATTTGATCCCCCAAAAGGTAAATCAAAAGTTGTTTTTTATCAGCATTTTGATAGGTGTAAAGGAGACTCCATTATAGGTACGGTTTAAAACTAGCGAGGTTCTATCCAAGGGGGTTTGATCTAAGGTGGTTCGATCAAACCCTCTTCAATTGGAATCCTTTAAGTGGAACTTTTCAAGGCTTAAATCATTATATTTTCTAAAAATATGTGATTTCAGCAAAAATTAGGATCTCCCAAAAATTGTAAACCAGTATTGTAGGATCACCCGGCAGGTAAATGATCTAAGAGGTGTTGCCCACCTGATTATTAGATGCATTATGTATATGTATCTCATCTTCTCTTATGCATTAGTCTTGAAAATTGAGTTCTGAGGGATTATTGAGAAGTAGATGCATGATTTTATGTATTTCCATTGTTCTCCTTGCAATCTTGAACTTGAGTTAGTTCTAAGGATCTTGGTAGTAGAGGTATGAGAGATAGTTAGTGGCTTTGGGCATATTCCCTTTTGTTGTGGGAATGTTTGGCTAAGTTTGATCTACTTTTTGTGAGAGGTTTGCATCTAAGTTTTTCCATGTTTCATTATAAGTTGAATGGTTAGATGTTGATATCCTTTCAGTTTGGGAGTGTTAAAGGAGATCTTACTTTACACAGTTTGGTACATGTTAGTGTGGTATAAGAACATGGTTTAATTTGTAGGTTATCTCTTTGTGGGAATATTGTCTTCTTCTTAAAGGTTCTTGTGTTATGAGAGATGTATTTTGCATATCATTATGCTTCTTTGACACTATGATAGAGGAGTTAGCCACATCCTCTATCTAAAGTACTATAGGAGGAATTGTTAGTGTTGTGATCTTGTTTTCAGACTCGACATTACATGTGCAATGGGAGTTCCAAAAGGTATATGTGTTCTATATGAGATGGGCACCTCTCTTGGACTGGTTACACTTTACTATAGTGAGTTACTTCAGAGGTTTTTTATCACATGTCTATGTGTGTTATTACCTTGAAGTCTTATTTTGCAGGATGGTGGATATACAAGGACTTGTTTGCATATTTGGGTTGTTATGTTGATAGCATGAACTTCTACCTATGATAGTTTGGTTACAGAGACTTGGGAAAGGTATTGATTGAGAAAGCTGACACTTTGATCAATGTTGCAGATAAGTTCTCTTGGTGCAGGAAGGCCATGAGTACTGTACTTGATTTATAATAATGATTCCTTGTTTACAATAATTGCAATGTATAATGTCAAGTGGGAGAATGTTGGGAATAGGATGCCATTTAATTGCAATCCCAAACATATTTTATGTATCTCCTAAGTCCTTGGAAAGTGTTCCCCAACACTAGGATTACAAAGAGATTAAATTCAAATGAAATAAATATGTAAATTGATGTTTGTAATTATTCATAAATGATAGGAACATGTGGGGGTGTCCAAGAATATCTCCTACAAGATAGGAGCACATGGGGCACCCACATGGAAGGTGGAACCCACCTTGCTTTAGTTAAATTTTTTGAGGATTGATAACACTTCAGTAATGCATGCTTTAGATCCTACAAGTTAGGGACTGATATTTACATGAGTGGAGTTTAGTTCAGTTCAGTATCAGTTTAGTTCAGTTCGGTTTAGTTTAGTTTAGTTTAGTTTAGTTCAGTTAAGTTCAATAATGGTTCAGTTATCTTTAGTTGCATGTAGTTAGTTTCAGTTGAATGCTAGTTGACTTGAGTTGACTTGAGTTGCATGACTAATTTGACTTTAGTTGCATGAAAGATAATAGGTGGATACTTACAATTAAGTGGGGATGATCAATCATGCATAATGTTTGCATGAATTGGTGGAAAGATATGTTTCAGTTAACTAAGATTGACTTGGACCCACCTTGGGCGCCCAAGTTGGAATCTTTGAGTTAACACCTTTTGCATAAGAAGATATTTACAAGGCTCAGTTAAGTGGGCCCATTCTTGGGTGCCAACTTTGAAGTGATGCTTGCAAGATATTTTCTTGACCAATAATTATTTAAGTGTTTAGTTTGGGGTGCCTAAATCGAGGATACTTTGGTTTTGACTTCATGTTACAATGTGGAACTCTTGCACAATCTAGGCGTAGATATTTGTGAGGAGCTTTGTGCTCTTATATTGTATAACTCGTATGAGTTAATATGCACAATTATTTGTCTATTAATTGCAGCAAGTGCATCAGATTTGATTGCAGGTTAGCAGGTTGAGCTTGTGCATGTGTGATGGTTTGAAGCATGGCATGGGTTGTGTGGATTCATGCTTGGTCACATGGAATGCATGGATAGCTTGTGCTGCAGAAAGTGTATGAGAGTTTTGTGAAGGTTGTGAAGAAGGATTGTTGAAGGAAAGGAAGAATGTATCAATCAAGGATTGATACAGTATTATTGTAATCTTGTTCTAAGGTTAAATAATACATGCACTATTGATTCTAGTGGAGTTTTTTTCCGAAAGGGTTTCTCCATGTATATGTTGTGCCACTTTTATCTTCTTATCTCATTCTTCTACAATCTTTTGTCTCTTTCTACAATTGGTAAAATTGATCTAATTAGATTAATCATACACAAAGAATTGTGACAAAGAACACTTAATTAAATCTATATTATCATAGTTTTACAAGTTTTAAGCTACAATTTCACCTTCATTTTCAACAGAAAAGAGGGTAAAGAAAGCACACCTTCCTACCCACAAGTTGATATCTCCAAATTCTTCACTCCACGAGCAACCTACACACACAAGACAGAAAAATTTTGGGGTTGTGTATGGAGGACTGTCGCAATTAGTCCCTCGTTTTGGTGTTTCCACCTCCACGGATAGCTAGTATAGCAACGATAGAGAAATGTGATAAAGAAATGTATTGAAATGGAAGTACTATGCACTATGCTAAACAATGATATGCTACGAAAGCAATATAATGAAAGATATAACAATATCACCTTCAACCATGTGCACTCAAGGAAAATGTGAGGAGTGAGCTTGAAAGCTTGCTAATATTGACATTTCTACAATAGCGAGGAGATTGAATCCATAAAACACCAACATGTTAATTCAATGGAGGTGAGAATGTTGTGAAAATGTTGTAAAGGGAGTGAAGAAAGTGTAGTCCAATGTGTGAATGATCAAGAAGTTCAAGAGGGAGTGAATGAATCAAGGAGATAGTCACTTCAAGGGTGAAATTAGAGGCAAAGGAGTCGTTTGAGGTCGGTCAAGGGCATAGAAATGTTATACTTCATCGCCAATGGAGAGTTGTAACACCTCTATGGATTCCAGAGAAAAGAATCCTAATAGGATGGTAGCGTGTCACGCAAACATCCGCATGTCGTGCTAATGTCCTTGACAGAAATTCCCCCACCAACACTAAAAACAATTTCCAAGTGGATGGGAAATGAATGAGGGATGTGGAATAGCATCATCAAATTTAATTTGTCTAAGGTAGGAGGTACGTAAATGTGGAATTTGGAAGGGTGCAAATTCGTGCCATTACATTTTCCCCCCACTTTAGTGAGCATAAGTGTGAGTGAATACATGGTAAAGTAGAGTGAAAGTTGAGAAATGTATACCTGAACCATTGAGGAAGTTGAACGCAATCTAACACACTCAAAAGCACAAGAACAGGAGATGATTTCATAGGTACTCGGTCCTAAGGAGAGTTGAAAAAATGTGTTGCAGGTCTGCAAACCCATGGAAGATGAACAAAATTCCCTACAGGTACTTAGTCCTACAAAGGAGGCACCCCAGGTGCTCAATCCTGAGGAAATCTAGATGCGAAAGGCTCCACAAATTTTGATAAGCCCTTACAGGTGCTTAGTCCTGCAAGGCAAGCTCAAGGTGCTCAATCCTCCAAGCTTGATTGAAAAAGTAGCATTGTAGGTCCTCAATCCTACAAAGAAACATGTTAATCCACAAACAAAACATGTTAGATATAAAAAATCCATGCAGTAAAATAGATAGACAGTCATGCAGATAGTCAACAATTGAAGGAAAAGCTTTCAAAGGGGTCCCATAGGAACCCTCCAAAAGAAAAGGGGTCCACTCAAGGGACACTCTTTTCAAAAGGAAAAGATATTTTTCGCAAATGATTCTAGCATCAAGGAATCCTTCTGAAAGATCTCTTTCATCACGGAATGTGAAAGGAAGAATACTCCCTCGCAAGGGAAATTCTTTAGACTTCATCAAAAAAAGTACTCCCTTCGCAAAGGAAATTTTTTAGATTCTTTCTTTATGAATCTATAATGAAAGAAAAATTTAGCTAGGTCCATGTTGAAAAATAAGGGATTCTTTGGCCACTGAATGCACCTTTTGAAAATAAAAACAATATGATATCCCCCCCTTAGGATGGTGCATGTTGAAAACAAAGGCATGTGACATCCTAAGGAGAGAAAATAAATTGATGTTGTGGCCCATGATACATAATGGGATGTAATCGTGAAAATTTTGTTGCACACGTGAGGGACAACTCATATGCACCACAACATCACAAAACAAGCAAAGAAGGGAGAAAGATAAAAATAAAATAGAAGCAAAGACGAAGCAATCAAGAGATAGGGAGATTTAATATTTCAAGGTCAAAGTTGCTCATAGGTATAGATAAATAGATATAATATAATAATATATATGAATTGTCATCAATCCCCTACTATATCAGACCATGTGAAGAAAGGTACATGAAAACAAAATAAAAATAAAAAATTGGGTCAACATGGAAGGGAGGCCTAAATTCCCCCAACACTTTGCATCATCCCCAATTATCAAAAATCAAGGCATGATAGAGGAAGAATGATGTAAAAAATAGAAGAAGTGCACAACACAAAACAATACTATATCCAAGAACCTACAAGGGTGACAAGGGTCCTTCAGGAACACATAAAACAAGCATGGAGGAAACACAAAACACACACAAATCTAATCTACAGATAAAGAAGAGGTTCCCTCCTAGTCCTCATCAACCAAGAGGTCATCGTTCTCCCAATCTAGATCATTGTAAGGGGGAGTCGGATGACCCTGCAAGGGTGGGATAGCTAGGGGAGCACCTTCTAACTCTCCTACAACAAGAGCCAAGGAAGAGGGCACCTCGAGGTCTTCTTCGCTCAACTCCTATGAGGTAAACATCATAGATTTTACAAAAATCACCAATAGAGCCAGGACATCATCCATTGAGTTGAGCATGCACTTGACAGGAGTTCCATGTGTCAACTAAGTGAGCGATGAACAAGGCACCTGAGATCCACTACCAATATTGTTAAGAGATATGGTTACAAACTTGAGAGACATTGGTGCAGCCTCTATCACTAGGATGACACAATCCAATGCAGAACTAGCTTCTGAAGAAGGTGATCCCTTCTTCCAACCAGAAGCAGGTTGGTCCTCCAACTTACGCTTCAATTGGGGACACGAGATCCCCACAGATGAATTAGAAGGCGTGGAAGAAATGGATAAAACCGTAGTGGATATCATTGAGGTATTCGACATATCCTCGAGCTTAAGAAAAGGTGGGATATCTAGAAGGTACATCAAGAGAGGAGGCTCAACCGAGGGAGAAAGGTGGGATATGTGTGGGTGAGGATCATCCACACTCACACGAGGAGTCGGAAGCGAGATTGAGGTGACAGGAACTAAAGCAGAAAGGGTGGAAGAAGAGGACATAGTAGAAGACAAAGTAATAGGAGTTGTTGACTCCCCTACCTCCCTCTACAAAGCAGCCTGCTCAGTGGCAAAAGCCTTCCTCTGATGCTTACACTCATGTGCAAGGTGGTTTCTTTAGCTTCAAGAGCTAGAGGTTGCAACTTGAGGAGGAGGAGGATGAGGCTCCTATTCTATCATCAGAGTGTCCATCACAGCTATTTCCAGCAGAGGGAGCGACTATTAGATAGGAACAAGAGGAAGAGATGCAAGAGCAAAGACAACAAATAATGGAGAAGAAAACTCAAGTGCCTTAACAGTGGGCCTCTTCCCATTCGCCACCCTAGGAGTAAGAGTAGTAGGAGGTCGCAGAGGCTGAGACATAGAGGCAACTCCATGGGTACCCTTCCCCTTACCATACAAGATGGGTTGAGGCATCGTAGGTAAGATAGGAAGATCAAACACTTGATTCTTTTCCTTTAGCTAAGCAGGCACCATTAGACTCCCCAAGAGATGCATGAAGGCCCAAAAGTTTACCACACTGTAGTAGGGTGAGAGTCAGAAGCATGTGGAACTGCAGAGGAAGAAGAAGAAGGCTCCTAAGCATGAGCAAGCTTCTCCTTCCCATTTTGAGAGGAAGAGAAGACAACCTATTGTTGTGCTCTCAAAGAAGCCTTAACCAAAATAGCATGAGGGGAAAGAGGATAGGTCACTTTTGGCACTATGCCCCCATTCTTGTATTTTATGTAAGTGCGATGTAACAAGTTTGTCCTAGGAGGAAGTAGACCAATAGGGGTAGGACAAAAGTGATCTAATGAATAAGCCCCATGCAACACTAGGGGTTTGTACCCAATGTCATGCATGGAGCCCTCATGGGAGAAATTTAAAAATTTATGGATCAACGAAGGGACTGCATTCATGGAAGCTATCCAAGGAATGCCTAGCTTCACTCTAAACAAATCAGACTCTGGGATAATATTGAAAATGACATTCACAGTCCTGGGCCCAACAAAGACTGAAAGGGTGATAGAACTCATGGGAGGAACGGAAATCCCATCATGTGTATTGTTAGGTCTCAAAAACACTAGTTTGAAACCACAAGAGGTTTCCAAGCTCTTGATACATTTTTGGCTAATGTACAAGGCCAAATGATGAATTTCAACCTTCTTCTCTCCAGGCTCTGCCAAACCTAGGTGGGTATACCTATGCAAGTGGAGCAGACTTAGACTGTGTGTTTCCTACTTAAGCAATCTTTCCACAATGGCAATTGGAAGTGGAGAGATGCAAACCTAATTGGTATGAATTGTATAAGCAATATCAAGGTAAAATTTAATATGTTTAGTTAACAGATGTGATATTTTGAAATGAATTTAATGAAACCAAATAAATAAAATGGGTGAGACCAATGCCTTGTTGGGTATATGGAGTCAAGTGAAAGTCTAAGATGAGTGGCTTGTATTTGGCAGGAATTCTAATTGTTTGGCATACCAATATTAGTTTATAACTTGTATAAACATGCAAGAATGTAACTACTAGGTTCTTCTTAGTGATCCAAATGACACTTCGAAATTACTATGAATGACTAGAAGGATTTAATCTTCACTTGAAAGAACCAATTAATCATGTCACACAAATACAACAAATGTGCATTGATAAATTGAGTATATACTTG
Source organism: Sequoia sempervirens (assembly GCA_007258455.2). Taxonomy (NCBI): domain Eukaryota; kingdom Viridiplantae; phylum Streptophyta; class Pinopsida; order Cupressales; family Cupressaceae; genus Sequoia; species Sequoia sempervirens. The sequence goes on along the minus strand of VDFB02324328.1, from coordinate 111,431 downwards.
ATATATCAATTTAAATAACAAAGAAATATCAACCTTGGAGACAATCTAATAATAATTTTAATTAATCCAATAAACAATTGATAACAGTATAACACCACAAAATTAGAGAACTTTCATTGATTCCTCCAGAATTTCATACATGCAGCATTGTCCTTTGAAATGTAAACATTATATCTAATTCTATTCGCCTGTCACTTTTTTGTACTTCTAATCTAATGCCTTCTAATGGTCTTGCTCTCTCTTATTTATACAAGAGGCAACCAAGTTTAGATCAAACGACATGTCTTTTGATTTTAACTAACAACAATTAAATAGAAAATTTAAGCTCTGTTTAGCCATAAGTGAACTTTTGACAAATGATCCAGATAATCTCGTCTTTGATGAGTATCAACATCTCCCAATGCATTTCTGACCACTATCTCCATGTTCACCATTTTATCAATCTTCTTGCATGCTTCATCCAATGTCGAGTCTTTTCCTGTAGCCATTTCCAAAATCTTGTGCAACACCAACTCGCATTCCTCAATCCATTTGGGCTTCTCTTTTATTTTTCCATTGTTTTCAAACAATGTTGGCATTCCTTCTTTTGTGACATCAATTAATCATTTTTCATCTCCTTGAAGTTCATCATGGTAACCTCTGTGCTTTTTCATGATTTTTTTAGTAGTATTGATAGCCTAATTATCAAGAGGATCCCTCTTATGTATTTCCTAAAACTTCTCTTGGATTCTATCACTAACTCTGATATGCTCCTATTCTGCAACATAATTCTTTGAGTGAATTCCCCAAAGCTTGCTCAACCAAATCATCAAGTTGGCTTGTCTCTTTCTAATCACTATAGAAATTGTATCAAACTTTCCTTGAGAGTATGCATCTGACCCTTCCCACTTGTTCCTTGTTTGAGAGCTTTCTCCTTGCATCAGCAGCCTAGTGGATCCTTTCAATGTGTTTTCAACCATATCCTTCAGGAAATCATCTTCCCTAAGTATCCTTTCATTATTTATTTTGTAAATTTCCTTTTCTTTTATCAACATTTGGATCTGGGCTTTATTTATCTTGGCAAATTTTATACCAATCTCAGTTGTAGCCACAGGATCAACTTCTCCAACTTTTAGTGTCATAACATGTTTGGTGCAGGAGCACCTTTGATGCAATTTTAAGTTATATTGTGAAACTTTGTTTTTTTCTTTTTTTTGGCTTTATTGATCTGTAAATAAGGTCATTTGATACCATCCTCAGTGTTTTATGACCATTTTTGGTCATTTGGTGAAATTTAGGCAAATATTGTAAAAGTTGCTAAAAAAAGTTGTCAAGCAACTTGTCAAAAAGTGACATTAAGGTGTTTTGTCAACAAACTAATCAAAAGGTAGTTGAAAATATTTGGTTTTGGTTGAAAATTTATAAAGACACCCTCCAAAACTCGAATTGGGGGTTGGAGACATTATTTTTGAAGTTTGATGAATGGAAACCTCAAATTTTGTGTGCATTTTCTGATTCTTACATTGTTTTCAGGTTGAAGTTGTGCATTATACAGCCTGGTATGGACTCATATCATGGAGTATCATATATGGATAGAAAGATATTTGTTTCTAGTTTACAATTCTTTTTTTCTCATTGAATTTTATTGATTTTTTTGGGAGATATTGGGCATGTGTAGGATCATCATGGAAAAAACAGGCCCTTAAGTGGCAGTGAAAATTTAGAAAATCAGAGTTAGGAAACTTGACATAAAAATTTGAATAAGTTATCTATATTATTTCAAAAAAAAGTAAGAATAGAATTTCTAGAAAATTGAATGTAGTTTCTAAACTAATAGATTTTTTTTTTTTTTAAATCTATTTCGTGAAATTTTGAAATTTCAATATAGTAGTACTTAAATTTCAGGGAAAAAATAAGAAGTATGTGTCTGTCTGACCACCCTAACCACAATAAAATGATAATATTTTTTTATAAGATTTTAGATATAATTAGAGGACTCATGTCCCCGATGTGATGCATACTTTTTGTAATTTTTTCCAAGTAAAGAATTAATTTTGAATTTTTTATTACAACTTTAAAAAAATATAAAAACTCAGATGTCTGACCACCTTAACTTGGTCAAAAATTCTAAAATTCATTTTTTTTTTTAATCCTATAGTATGCAAGAATGTGATGCATGTTTCAGATTCAAAAAATGTGATACCATTTGAAGCTATTGGTGTTTTTCAATCAGCCTATCAATCAGGAATTTAGTCGTAATTCAAATAGAAAAATGAATAATAATTATTTATTAAATTCAAAGTAAAGCATAATTTATATTGGTGGAAAGTTGAGAATCTCCTTTAAAAACCCTTTTCGTTTCATCAATTTTGGATAAAAAAAGTCGTCAGCCACATGGGCCATCATATCACTTACATATCGCCACTTTTTGGCCCATCATCATCCTACACATACCCTATTATTTTGGTGAGACTGCCTCTATTCTAACAATATTGTGCAGAATTTGGTACCGAAAAATGTGATGGTGGGTGATCCCACAATAGTGGTTTACAATCTTTGGCCAAACTGGACACCGAAATTATTATTTTTAACTAAATCTTCACATTCAGGCACCTATAGCGGCTAAACCGTGAGGAATTTGAAGATGATGCAAACTAGAGTCTCATCACATTTTGTCTGTAGATTCTAAAAATATTTTTTTCAAAATTTTTGGAATCAGATTGCACTTTTTTCCATCTCTCACAAAATACTGGGTTTTTTCATAAAAAAACATTTTAAAAAGTGGCACACACCGTATAACGCATAACTTTTTTTCCATGAAGGATAAAATTCTAATTCTTTTGATTTTAGATTTGTAACTCTGATATCTAGTGCTTCCACTTGGTTAGATAGTTTTTATTCAATATTTTTTCTTTAATCAAGTTTTGAAGTCAAACCAATTACAATTTAGACATATCAGCGACGATAACGTGTAACTTTTTTTTGTATATATCGAAATTGAATTTTTTTGTTGGATCAAGGACTTCAATATCCGTGCACTTATATTTTTCAATTTTTTTTTTATAATCTGCTATTTTTCCACACGTGCAGAACAAAGACCTTCATTTTTGATGAAAAACCTATGTTTAATAAAACTAAAAAAATAAATACATAATAAAACCAAAACATATTAAAATTATATTCGTTGGATAGCTCATTCCAAGGACTACCTAATTCCAATTGGGTTTGTGAAGATTCCTCGATTTTCATCCTCAACCCAAGCTCCAAAGTGCCCAAATTTAGGTTTTTTTTGTGTCTCAGGGGGGATGAGGGATAAGGGGGGTTCGAGCGAACCTCTAGGGGTTCACTCGAACTAGGGTTTGGTCGAACCCTGGTTCGAGTGAACCCATTCAAAGGGGTTCACTTGAACCCCTTTCCAATGCATTTTTTTTTTTGCGGCCAAATTCAAATGGGTTCGCTTGAACCCTAGTTCGACCTAACCCCTTATGGGTTCAGTTGAACCAGTTGGTTCGTATGAACCCCCAAAATCACATTTTTTTCCTTGGGGTCATTTTTTCTGAGTTTTCCTTCCTCACTTGAATTGTAAACCACTATTGTGGCTTCACCCTGGTACGGATTGTATAGTATATATTTTGATTTGAAACCAAGTGTATTTTATTTCCATGTGAATCTAATTTCATTTGCTTCAAGTATCATCAAATTTCATTAATATTTGAATAAGTTATGACCATTTTTGTGAGGGCAAGTCTGAACCCTACCTAGGGTTTGCAGTTTTGGGAAAAATGCAATAACTTTCTTTTCCACTGTTGGATCTTCATAAAAATTATATAAAAAGTCTATAATTATGTTTTCATCAATCTCACCGAAGTGATTGGCTTCATTATTTTTTTTGTGAAATTTATTAATGACAGTTTGTTGCATTAAATTGTGGGTTGCCATGGCAATGTTTCCAATGTGGTCTAGAAAGCACTTAATCATTGTTTGAGATGAATCAGTTTATGAAATTTGTCAAGTGAATCAATTTTTTCACTTTTTTTGTCATTGTAGATGATTTCTCAGTTGTTTTATTGCAAAGTAATCCAATAATTCCTAAGAGAAATAATTTTGTATCATTGCTTTGAATGATTGGTTGAGTTGAATTGTGATCCTCCTAGCTCTACATCAATGTCCAAAAGTCTTCTTAGTGTCAATAACAATAGACTTCTTATGTGGTGGATACAAGGCCCAAATCATAAGGGAACCTTCATCAGGGTTATACTTTGACCCTACATACACTTTTGTCACTCCCTCAAGGCTAAGCTTATGTGTAGCATTATTGTCTTTTAGGAAACTATCAAAAGCTAGAGTAGAATTTAGATCCAAACCTGGGAAAATCATGACACCTAAATCTTCTAATAGTTTTCTCCCTTTCTCTAGAGTCATCTCTTTTATTTCTTTTTCCACACTTGATTTCAAATTATTCAACAATTTCTCCTCATTATTCGATGTTATATTTCCAACTGATTCTCGTATGGCTTTTCCCTTTTGTTTATATAAGAAAGCTCTGAATTTTGTAGATTTCACAAACCCATCATCAGCTACAAAAGATCTATAAGCCATTAGCCTCGTGTCTATCTCTGAACCTTCTCCAATTTTTGGTTCTCTAGGAGGAAGCTTATATTCCTTAGTCTTCAATCTGGAGATCTTATCAATTGAACCCTGAGATCCCTCATCACCAGATGCCTCATCTCAAGAAGATAACAATTCTATATCTTGTGTCTCTTTCATTTTTTGTTCTACCACCTTGTTATGTTCATCAACAACCCTCTCAACCTCTTTATCTTCCAAATTTTTGATCATATCAAATTGATAAGGTATATGATCATATCCTCCTAAATTCATCTTTTTCCTAGCAAAGTCAATGTATCCCTCTGAATCAAACCCTTTCCATGGTGGAGCTTTCTTCAAATTAAAATATAATAGCTTATTCAGGATCAAATCATACCCATCCTTTGACAATATGGTGAAATCTCCAAAGCACAAATTTCTTGGCATAAATGATTGTTTTCCAAAGGAACTTAAATTCATTACACTTGAATAATCCATTTGCCTAACAATTTATAAGTAAGCAATTCTATCAGGCACCATTTTAGGCAAAATGAATGGTGTATCTTCAAAACCATACACTCTGATCACAGTAGCATCTACAAAGCAATACCAATCCCCCCAATTATGACCAATAGGTCCATTGAAATCTTTCGGTCTGAGGAACCTCTTAATCTCATTAGACAATGCATAATCACAAGCATGATTAAAGAATATGTACAATGGTTTAACAAAATATTCTTCAAAATACACAAAACTTGAATTAGCAAGCCTGCTATCCCAAATAGCAGTCCATAACTAGATTGGTAATATTTTACCCTCCCTATCAAATTGTGCAATCCTTAACACATCTGACCACATTCCCAATTCTTGTCCACAATACATTGCTATATGCATAAAAATAGAGTAATGTTTGAAATATAAAATAGGGGATCCATTTCTTATCGCCTGTTGTCACCTAGAAATTGCACCCTATGCACAGATATTGAAACTGAGCTTTCTAGAGCAACATGGGATCATTTCAAGGCTGTGGGTCACCTATAGTTGAAATGAACATCCAGAGATGGCTGGATTCCTTTGGGTATCACCTAAAATAACGATCTTGTAAAGGTAAAGGGAGAAAGATGCGTACAAAAGATAAAACTAAACTGAACTATTCCTATGGTGATACACCAAGTTTGATGAGAAATCATGGAATGGAAATAAGATACAAACACACTGAGAAAACTTAACTGCAATTGCTTTACTTACTCACATAACCCCTTCAGTCTTATGCATCATTCTTCACAGTTTGATCTACATACATATCTTAAGAAGGAAGAAATGAACTTCACAGCTTTATGGTATGAATACAGATTAAAAGAAACACTGTTAAAGAAAACTTACATAAGCTAACATATAGAAATGAGAGTAGCATAAGAATTAACACGTGCTTTCCTGGTGAACTCTATTTTTTACATTCCAGACTTCAATTGGGTTACAAAATATACATCAGTTGAGGAAGGATAGCTAAAAATCACTAACTCTTCTGGATGCATTATTTGAACTCACTACAAAAAAGGAAAAAAAATGCCTTATATACAAACTGTGTTGGCCCCTTAGGGCTTACAAAATATCAATCCCCAGAAAGATCTCTCCACAAATCTTTTCGACTGAATTTAATGTCGAACACCTGCGTGTCCATGACGGTGAAGAGCCATCCCGGAGAAGCCTTCTTCAGATATTTCGCAGCTACCGCATTCATTCTGATCCTGGCATCGTGTCCTATTCGAACCACTTCGGCTAAACGCTTTGAATGCCCTATACATGTTGCATTCATCCCGTTGACATTATTCATTCTGATCAGACTGCCATGGCTCATCTCAGCTTCTCCTAGTTGGTTGAGCACATTCCACACAGGCTCTGTAGGCGGTCAAAACTCTTTTGAAAAGAATCACATCTCGATGAGACACTGAAAATGTCTTGCCGATGCGATTATATCATTCTACAACTTATCGGCATGACTCACATCATCGGCAAGAGTCATAGCGGCTTCATTAGTCAGGCCGAACTACTGCATTATGTCTGAGCCTTTATTTCCTTCGACAAGACTGTGGCAAATCAGGAAGACTTCATGGCAAGGTCCACCGGTCATACTGATTCCTACTTCTGTCGCTGAGACCACCCTTATTCGCCGAGATATCTTATAGAATTCCTTTTGCTTCGGAAAACTCTTCATTTCAGGAAGACTCTTGGCGAGACCCTCATTTGTCGGTGAGACCACTTGCCGAATTGATTTTGTCTTGGCGAGGGCCCGTCTTCATGTGCTCAACAATCGAGGAGACTTATTAGGTCGGAAAGACTCATCCCAAACTCACCATGTTATACCGAGGGCATCCTCTATTGGTAGGACATCAACACTTAGCCATACTTATTCCCAACGGTCCCACTCTCCCCGAATGCCTTCATCCTTCGATGAGACATTAAGTCATTGTCAAGACTCATGTCGAGGTCAACAAGTTATGCCGATAACACTTACTTCCGGCGAGATCCTCTTTGTCGAGGAGACTTCCTGTGATGAAAACCTGCTTTCCCTCAGTGAGACATCCTGACTTCGCCCAGACCTCACACCGAGGTCCTTTCATTCCACCAAGCTGCTCACTTGTCAGCAAGACAACACCGAGTCGGGGAAACCTTTCTCCAACTTGGAATGTTATACTGAGGATTCCTTTATTAGCGAGACCCTACTGGGTCGCTGAGACCTTCTGTCGAATTCCTCATGTCTGCCTGAGCTCACTTTGTTTCGCTGAGAGCCCTTCTTGGTCAGCGAGACCCTTTGTTATTGGCGAGACATTGGCTTGTTGGCCAAACCTCTTGCCGGGCTCGTTATCTTTCAGTAATGAGCTGCTTCCTCTTCAGTTGAGGAGACATGCCATCTCGGTGAGACCTCAGGGTGAAAACACAGCGCTATACTGAAGTCAATCCACTTCAGCAAGACCTTAAGAAGTCGCTAGGATCTCCTAGCGAAGCCCGCCTTCTTACGCTGAAAGCATCCCTTTGGTCGTCGGGACACCTTGTAGAATCCTTTTGCTTCGCCGAGAGCCTTTGGAGTCGAGGAGACTTTGTGACTTTGGTGAGACCATGTGACGAAGGGAGCAACCTTTGCCGAAATCCCATCCTATCGCCAAAACATTCCTAGGTCGCCGAGACCTCTTGGCGAACTCAAATTGCCACACCAAAGACTTCAAAATAAAGCACTGTCGGTGAGACTTTGTCTCTTCGCTAGGACTTCTCACCAAGCTCTTTGTGTTGCCCCAAAGCCCATGGTTTCCATGAGTCTCCCTAATTGATGATTGAATGGCCTGTTGGCCAAAAAATTCCACGTGATAAGAGGTCATACCGAACACTTCTTGTCACAACGATAGGCTCTGCAACTTCGTTCGGCAAGACAGAAGCTAGGTCATAGCGACCTGTTCAAAATGGAAGGTATCAAGTAGCCAGTCGACTAGACAATGAAGATGTCATACCGACTTGGCTCTAATGGAGGCTTCAGCCTGTGATTGAGGCATATCTCTAATCAAAGCAGGCTTCCCAATTGAGTTCCTTGTGAAATGTCATCAGATGCATGAACTAACCCTCAATGGAAATATCCCATTTGGCCCTTATGAGTACCTACAACATAGATGCCTTTCCTGATTGAGCTTGTAGGTGAAAATCAAGCAACATCGCCATTAGCCATGAATCAATTCCTCTGAAGATGTATGAAGCATAGTCAAAGGGTCTGGCATTGTGATATTGAACATTAGCTACAATTACCATTGGTACAATAGGCATAAGCTCAGGGGCTTCCATCCCCAATACCTGACATACTAAGATGTATATTTCAAATAGGGATTGAATAAATCTACATGAAATGGAGGACCATCATTATCATGGACAGTGGAACCAAACTTCCATCCTTCTTAGGTCTATGCAATGGTAATCTCCATCCCCTATATGTGGTATCCATTCTCCAAAATTCTCTCTCTAATTTCTCATGCACAATGGCTTCGTCACATGTGCCTTCTAGATTAAAAACTTCACTAATTGCAACTTCTAACACATGTATGAAAGGCTTACCCAATGAATCATAGATAGCTTTGAGTTTTGGATCATAATGGGCAGCTAAGAGTTTCAGTAGTTCCACATCCACGAACACATTTGGGACAACTAGTTTTCCTAGGTTTAATTTCCAAGGATTGCACACCTGTTCGACCCTTTCCCTCCTATGATAGTGGAACATAAATAATTCATACCCCTGAATTGAATTCCACATGTCCCCTATGTGTTTGCACCTATCCTCAAATTTCTCCACATCTGCCCTAAGTTGTCCAAAACACCTAGCTTTAGGTCTTGAAAATCTATAGTTGCACAAAATTCTTTGGCTCCTGTCTGTTCTCCCGTTCCTCTTGCCACCAATTTTGAAAATTCTCCTTAATTGTTCTTCTTTGATTCAGAAGATCACCTATACAGTGTATATTCATGCAACCATTAATGTCCAACTCCAAGCACGAGTGTAGAAAGTTTTTCAAATTCCCCGCTATCAGATCAAATGATTATATTGGCAAGACATTTTAAACTCTAGATGATCTATATGTTTGAATCAAGCCAAACATTCATTAGGCACCTTATATGGTCATGGAAACTCATTACCATTCCTACCGATGAACTTTTGATCCTTTTGTATTTCCATTGGCAAGAGAATAGGTATCACTAACAGATTTGAAAGCTACACCGATGTTGCAAGTCTCCCTGATGTAATATCCTTCTCCTTCTAATGAATCGACAAGACTCTCTCCAATAAAATTATATCGGCGTGACATATGGAGTCGAAAAGACATTTGAAACTTATTCTAAAAGCACATGTCTCTCTTGTGCTTCATCGATGAGACAAAGAAAGTATCTTGCCGATGGAATTCTACTGTGTGACATGTATGCTCGAGCTAACTTGAAGATCTTACTCCGATAGTTTTTTTCTCACCGATAAATTTTTCATCGGTGAAACAACAAGCCATATATCTTCTTAAGTTGTTGATTGATGTGACAATGTTGATCTCTTGCCGATATGCCAAAAACACCTGAATTAAAATATTAGAGCTTATGGGTCGGAGAGACATAGACCTACTCATGCTATGTTGCTACAAGCGGGAATGTACAAAGGAGAGGATTCTTTATTAGCATTCATTGACAAAGCCTACGAGGTAAAGGTTATAGCAAGAGACCTCTTGTCATGAAGGATTGCATCCCTGAGTGCTAAGTGTGAAACTTAGTAATATTGTGCAACATGGGATCAAACTCAGGTTGTGGGTGACCTATAATGAGAATGAACCTCCAGATTATGAGTTGGTTCCCCTTTTGATCTCCTATAAACTAATGGATTTGGTTCAAAAAGGGATAGAAAGATGCTCTAAAATATTTAAATATAATCCTAGGAGGTGATACACCAATGGTTTGGAATGAAAACTAATGCAAATTTTACTTACAATTTTGAATCAAAAGATTACTAGTTATGAGATTCATAGTTTAGATTTTGCCTAAAATCAAAAGTATTTCATATGAAGGATCTAACTTTCAATTCTATTTGAAGGTAAAAATGGGTTTACACATCAAAATTCACCTAAAATTGATTTAATACAACATATGACCTGATTTAATAAGACAAACATTCAAATTGCATTGCTCTAATGAAGAAGAAGAAAAAGGACTGATCACATGAATCACAGTGAAATCTATAAGAACATGCATCCACAAGGTAATAAGAAAGCTCCAAAAGGGATCAATAATTGTTTTCATTATTGATTTCAAATAAAAATTTGTTGCTACATGAAGATAATATGTGTTACAATAATCTCTCTCAACTCATAATGAGAAGGAGAATCAAGAAACAAAAATACAATCAGAAGAGTTTGCAATATATGTTGAAAGGAGGCCTAAAAGGATCTTTAGTTGAATGGAATAGATGCTTCAGTCATCTCCTTTGATCTATGCATGTGGAATATCTTTCCTCTATTGTGAAAACTTGAAAAACATGAAAAAGGGTCTTCAAAAGTGGAGAAAACTAAATGTTTATGTGGCCAAACTCACCTTGAATCATTGTCAACCCATGTGGGACTCCAAAATTGATGCAAACTACCCTTTGTGCCACAAAATCCTCCTCAAATGATGGCTTCAATCAATGAGAACTCCAAAACACTTTAGTTTGAATTGAAGTCAAAAATAGAACTCCCTCTTCTATATTTGCATGACTTTAGGGCAAGGATAAATTGTTTGAATAAATATTAAAGATAATCAATTTATGATTTACGTTAATATTTGTTATGTGAATGTTTATTTTGCATGTACATGACAAATATTAAGATAATTTATAAAACATTATCTCTAATATTTGTTCACACATTAATTTTTGTTTTAATTTCATACAAAGATAGGAGGGGAAGATTTAATTACATTTTTCTAGGCAAATGCTAAAATATTTGGCCAAGGCTTTAAGTATCAATAAGATGTAATCTTATGAAATTAAAAAAAAAGGGAAAAAATATCTTAGGCCAGCCAAGATTAGGTTTTCATTGAAAAACCTAAAAGAATCCCTAAGTTCAACTCATGATCTCACTTTTTTCTCATTTTCCATCACTCTAACTTTGTTTCCTTCATGTTGTTGTGCCGCTAAGGTTTCTGACTGGGGTTTCAAGGACCACTCAAGCTTCTGGGCATCAACTAAATCTATTATTCTTTATGTTAAGTCGCTCTCCATGCTGGAAATGATGATATTTTTTTATTTTATCTCTTTACTATGAAAGAAAAGACTGTAGGTTCTCTAGTTTGTGCAAAAGAATGAAGAAATATGTTACTCCTCGTGGTGGTTTCTCTTATTTTTTCTAAAGAAATGGTGGAAAACTCTTGCTCATGACTTCTCTATTGTCTTTACATGTATTCTACTCTTTATTTTGGTTGAACACGTAAAAATCTTCTTTTTTTTGGAAGAAAATGAAACCCTTTCTCTTTGCTCGACCTTTTTAAGCATCTCACAACTTTAATCTAGGTTTGATTTACCTTTGCAAATGTTCAAGGGTTTACTCATGTCAATACTCGAGGGTTGTGGTTTCCTCATTTTTTGCAAGCTTTTTGGGTTTCAAAACCCACTACAGGCTGTGGCTCTTCTTCATGAATCCTTCATTGCTTTATTGTTGCATTTTAATAGTCCTTTATTCTACATGTTTACATTATGAGTCATTGCACTTTAAATCTATTTTTTTTTCTCTTATTATCACAAACTCATTCAGTCCTTTTCACAAAGCATAGTCACCAATAAGGTCTTCATATTGTAATGGTTGTCTTACTCTTTGGTGTGCTTGCTCCTCTTGATATTGTGGAAAATAATAGGACTCATACCTACTGTCCTCATGTCCTTCAAACATGACTCTTGAAAAACTATTCTCATAGAGGACCCTAGGTTGATTAGTTCTAACAGTTAAATACAAGGACTCATTACTTCGAATGATAAAATATTATAAATCCCTACTAAAACCTCTGCCATTTTGATCCTACTTTCATGATCTTGCACTCATATTCTTGGGGTGACTAAAGTGAATGTTCCTACCTTTTGATATTGAAGATTGTCCTAGTGCCTTCCAAGGGTAGGGATTTGTAGGGGTTGACTGCCTCCTTATTTAGACTTGTAGGCTGCCCCTCTCTTTGCATGATCTTTACTAACACACTCTAATGATGGTTATGCTACTCTTTACAGATATGGCTAACTTTCTTGGCAAACTTCAAAAGGATTGTCCTCATGGCTGAGTTGATCTTGTATGACATGGCAATCACATAAGTTTCTTTTGTAAACTGTTATGATTACTCCTCCTGTAGTGTCCTTTGATGATTTGTGACCTAGGCATAGACTTAAATTATGAATTACTTGTTTCTAAAATATTGTCTTCCTTTGAAGTGACTATGCCACCATATCAAAATGACTTGTTGCACCATTTTAATTTATGAAATTTACACTTTATTAATCTTTTGTAACTAAGAGGACAGTATGTTGGGCTCAACCCTTGTGGGAGCCACATTTTTCTCCACATGTACTGTGATGTTGAAGTAATCTTGCAATGGAAAATGTACCTATACCTGCACAGTGAACAAATAAGTTAAATAAAACAATGAATCTCAAAACCTTATGATGATTGATGATCCTCTACTTTTCTTGGATACTCATGAGACTTTCCTTTCTGAAACATTTGTAGCTTCCTGATTTGATATATTATAAGAGATAGGGTGTATGTTTGTTGGTTTTAACATGTAAGAGACCTCGAATCCCGAGCTCTAACACAACTTTTTTTGACTCTTGCAAATACTCACAAAGCCACCAACAAAGGAACAAAAGATGCAACTGATCAGCAACGAGGTTCGTCATTCAGGAAATTATGAATCCCTTTTCTCTTATATGTTCATTTACTTTCACATATGCATTCTATCCTTTATTGTATATCAAATCAGTTAATCCCAAGGCTTGTGTGGGAAATTTATAAACATCTCTTGTAATGAATTTGAACAGTTACTTAATGAAAAAGCTTGTATACTTTTCCTTTTCTGAAACATAGTTGCATGATGAAACTGAAAATCCATTTCATAGAATTATCTGAATTTTTATAATCAGCGTAAGCAAAAACTCTTGTGTACCTTTTTTCCTTGTAAAACAATAGCATTGTCCCAACCTAACCTAATTGGGCTGAAAAGAAAAATTAGGTAACATTTTTGGCAACCTCTGCTATGTGCTTTCTTGCTAAGCATCTTAGACGAGTGGCATAAATTTATCCATTGGGAATAGGAGTCAATTCTTGTCCTTTGGTCCTTTGTAAATCCTTTATAACTCAGTTGTTAGAACATGAAACAACAACAAGAAAGGTCCTCTAACAGGACAAAACAACTATGCAACAACACTTAGGGAAAGAAAAACTAAGCAAACCCATGCATAAGCACTTGGAGGACATTGAAACAAAGCTAACCTAATATTTACAACAGCAAATCAAAACTCAATAACAAAGCTTAAGATGAATCCCATTGACTGGGATTGGTAACTCTTCACCATCAAGCTTTGAGAGCTAGAAAGAATTGTGCATCTTGCAACCTATAACAACATAGGGTCCATCCCACATTGCATCAAACTTAGTGTGCTTACCTGGCCTACTTTTCAATTCATCCCATTTGAAGACCAAATCACCTTCTTTGAACTCTCTTGGGATAGTCTTCTTGTCAAATGTTCTTTTCATTTGTGCATGGTGAATTTCTAAGTTTCTCAATGCTTCTTTCCTTACCTCTTCAAGCTCAATCAACTGTGCAAGCCTAATTTCCATAGGTTGCTCCTCTAACATGTCTAGATCCTTGATCAAACTTAAAGTAAGCAACTCAATTGAAATTGGAAGTCTTGCTTCCTTACCAAAAGTCAAAACATAAGGAGAATTACTTGTTGCTCTTTTCTATGTAATCCTATCAGCCCATAAGGTTGATTTGATCTTGTCATGCTAGGCTCTCTGATTATCTTCAACCATCTTCTTGATGATTCTAATCAATTTTTTATTGGTTGATTCAGTTTGTCCATTACCTTGAGGGTAATAGTTGGATGAAGTATTAAGATAAATCTCACTCTTAACAACCCAATCTGAAACTCTTAAACAAACAAAATCCAAAGCATTATTAGAGATTATAGAGTCAGGAATTCTAAACCTTGCTACCATATCTTGATAGAAGTTTAGAACATCAGTCTCATTGGCCTCCTTCAATGCCACACCTTTGCCCACTTAGTAAAATAATCAGTTTAGTTAAGATCCATTTGTGTCTTTCACTTGAAGGTGGGTTAATAGGGCTAATAAATTCAAGTCCCCACTTAAGGAAAGTGCTCAACCTTAATTGGATGCAAAGGCAAGGTTGAAAGCCTCTATTTTCCTACAAATAATGAGCATTTGGTACATTTCCTAACCCAAGCATAAGCATCTTTAAACAATTCAAGCCAATAGTAACCAACTCTCATGATTTTCTTGGTGAAAAATGGCCACCAGAAGAGCCATCATGAAATTCTTCAAGAACTTTATCAACTTGATTAGAATCAATGCACCTTAACAGAACCCCATGAAAATCCTTCCTATATAAAATTTCATCAATAATAGCAAAAGGAATTGCTTGGAGTCTGAAATACCTTCTTTTTTAGCTATCCAATCCTTGAGGAAACTCGCTAGTTTCAAGATAATGCTTCATATCTTACACCCAATTGGAGGAAGGAGCTAGAACAACAGCTTGTTCTTCATTGCTAAGTGTTAGGACAACTTGTTTTTCAGCCTCTTCATTATCCTTTTCATTTCCATCCAATTGTTCACATAAACCCTTACCCCTTACAAGCTTGGTTACCTTAATTTGGACATCATATTCCATTACCTTGGTAATCCAACCAGCTCTTTTGTCATTAATGTCTCTCCTCAATAGGAAATATTTCACTATAGGATGAGCAACCAACAACTGAATCTTATTGTTAAAAATCATGTGTCTAAATTTCTTAAGACTTCTAACCACTGCAATTACATGTTTCTCAACAAAATAATACTTCACCTCATAATCTTGTAGCACCTGGCTGAAAAATGAAATGGGCTGCTCCAAATCTTGTTCATTTTGTTGACATAACATGGTTGAGATCATATCCACACTTCCAAAGGAAAATAGTATAAAAATTTGTCAAAATTAGGATTAATAAGTGTTGGAGCAACAACTATGGCAATTTTTATCTCATAAAAACTTTTCTTTCCTTCTTTGGTCCAACTAAAGGAGACATTCTTTCTTAAAATTGAGATTAGAGGTTGCAAAAGATAAGCTATATTTAGAATGAACTCCTAACAAAGTTTAGTCTACCAAGAAAGCTTTGAAAGGCTTTCTTGTGAGTAGGTAAAGGTAAAGCAAGAATAGAACTTATCTTTTCCTTATCTACGGAAATTCCATCTTTAGATACTACATGTCCAAGCAATTTACCTTCATGGACAGCAAAGATACATTTCTTGGGGTTTAGTGCTACTCCATATTCTCTACACCTCTCAAAGATCTACTTTAAATGAACTAAATGGTCACTTTCATTCTTATAAAAGATAATAATATCATCTAAGTAAACCATTACAAACCTATTCATTAAACCATGAAAAGCCATATCCATGGCTCTTTCGAAGGTAGCCCCTGCATTGGATAATCCAAAAGGCATCTTCTTGAAAGTCATGGTTCCCCATTTTGTCATGAAGGTTGTCTTAAACTGATATTCCTCTTTCACTAATATCGGGTTGTACCCAAAAAATCCATTTAACAAAGAGAATCTGTCAAAAGTAGTAACAACCTATAAAATCTGCTCCATAGAGGGCGGTGGGTAATGGTCCTTTAGAGAATCCCTGTTGAGATCTCTAAAATCAACACACAACCTGAGTTCACCATTCTTGTTCCTTGTAGGAACAAGATTGGACACCCATGAAGCATGCTTAATTGGAAAAATAATCTTTCTCTCAATCAACTTACTCAGTTCAACTCTCATGAGGTGCTCAAGTTTTGTTTTCAAAGGCCTCTACCTTTTTCTTACTAGCTTTGCATTTGATTCTAACTCTATGGTGTGTTGTGCCAACTCTAGATTGAATCCCTTCAAGTCTTGATACTCCCAGGAAAATACATCAATAAACTCTTGACAAAGTAAAATGAATGCATGTCTCTCCTCCTTAGTACATACCTTGCCAAGTTTCAAGAGCTTATCCTTGAAGATTTCAATAGGATCATAATGCTCTTGTTTGATAAATAAACTTTCCTTTTATTTTCTCACCTGATCATCTCAGCTAAAAATGGACTCAAGTGTTACCAATCCCTTTGGTAGCTTGTTTGATTTTAGATGAAGAATTTGATCTTCATATTGTTTAGATAATTTATGTTGATTGGAAACTGAAAATTCAGCCTCCACAATCAAGAAATTAACAATCTTTTCATCACTTTCAAAAACCTTCCAATGAGTGTTATTATCTAGAACAGAAGGCCTAACAACAACCTTGACATATTGTCTTACATTTACATATTTTACATCAGCTAGAATATTAAATTATACCAACCTATTTGCTTGTTTATTCTAAATTCTAGTAATGGACAACAAGTTGAAAGCATCAAAATTTTCAATTAAATCCTAGACTCTATGCTTATAAATCTTTAACAAAAAATTCTTGGTGACATTGATATCTCTTACCTAATTTAAAACCAGCTCACTATCACCAAAGACTTTTAAATAGCTAATTTTCTTCTTTCTATCCCATTCAATACCATGCACAAGGGCCTCATACTCTATTGTATCATTAGTACAGCTGAAAGTAAATTAGAATGCAGAATAGTATTTCTCACCAATTGGAGAAATTAGCACAGCACCACCACCATCTTCCCCTTTGGTTTTTGAACCATCAAAATACAAACTCCATACTTCATTAGATTGTTGCATTTTATGCTCTTTTTCATCTTTAACCAAGTTTGGGACAGAAAGTCCATGCTCCTGAATCATGTACATACCCAAATTTGTTTGTTCCATATGCTTAAATGGGTCTTCCTCATGATTCTCAGCTGCTCATTAATCTAAAACAAGATCAGGAATGCCTTCAACCAAAGTTTTAGGCTCTTGGTCAGGTTGTTGATCTACTTTATCTTGTTCATAGTAAGCAAGATTTGCATTAGTAGCACTAGGCACAAAAGGTTCTATGTGGTCTTTAGCCAATAACTCAGATGTAATTGTAACCTTAGTGCAACACCTTGTCCTAAAGAAGAGATGAGACAAATCAAATGAAAGGAAGCCTCCTAATTTGGCAGTGAAATCTCTGGAAAGACAAAGCAAAATAGGGTGGCAAATATATCACATAGATGTCTTGTGGAATAGAAAAATTAGGACAAGAATGCAAAGGTAAATCTAGATTCTTAATTACACCCAATTTCTTGATGGATGTTCCATCTAACTAAACTACACCCTTTGATTGTGGCTCATAGGTCAAACCCAACTTATCAACAATTTGCTTAGGAATTACTGAATTGCTAGCACCATAATCAATCATATAGTTATGCAAAAGATGCTTTCCTACAATCGAAGTTACGTAAAAAGGAGGTGGTTTAACCTCTTGAGTTTGTAGTTCAACCTTTGATTTAGGTACAGTTGTTGATTCCACCTTTGGTTGGTCATTCAAAAAATTTACCTTTGGCTAGTCTATTGCTGGCTCATGAGACAAAGACAAGTTAGTCAATGCATTTTGTAATAAATCCTTTTGTCCCAAAAGAGCCAAGGAATCCCACATTGAAACAATTATGCTAGACTTCTTAATATGCTCCAAAATGTTGAATGCAATTGAGCTAACTCTCTACTACACTTTAGAAGCAACAACATCTCCAGGTTGAGTCTACACATGTGGGATTTGAGTCTTAGGCTGCTCTTTGTTCACAATAGGTTGTTGCCTAGGAAAAATCTGGGTAGGCTGAGTAGGAACTTGTTGTACATTATCTTGTTGGCTCGTAGAGGCTTGATTTGAAGTCATAATAGGTTGTTGTCCTACCTCTATAGCTCTCTTTGTTGATCTTGTGTTAGCTGCTACAGAGTTGTAAGGTTGATTCTGAACTTGTCCTTGGGAATAATTCACCCCACAAAACTCATCATGCTGCCAGTTCAATAAAGTGACATCATACTAACCCTGATCTGGACAAGAAACTTGATGTCCAAGATTTTGCTACTTAAAACCCTATTGGAAAGCAACAGTATTTTTCACCATCAAAGCCTGATTCACCATCCCATTAAAATAGGTAGTCTGATTGTATGGTTGATTGCAAGGAAAACACCAATCAAAATCTTGCGCCAAGTTGTTCTAGACTAGAACTACCTCATTTGAAACAATAGGAATATTGGGATTAAATGGCTGAAAGGGTCTAGGATTATAAGTCCTTCTTTTCACCTAGGAATAAGCTTTATAAGAAGGTCTATGAGGCTAGTATAAGCTCTGATTTGGCCTAGAACCCTGACCTTGTTGCTTTTCTAGGTTCACTAATTTGTTTCCAAAATTTTGCAATAATCCTTTGATCTCTTGAAACTCTTGTGATTGAACTAGAACATCAATATTTTGAGTAGTTGAATGATAATTTGAGGCTGGAATAGCTAGTAATGCAAAAATAGAAGGCATTTAAATAGGCATTAAAGGTTAAATGTCAAGAAATATAGGCATTGGAGGTCTAGGTGCAATTTTACCAACTTGAATAAGACTATTTTCAGCTCTAATGGCAATATCAAATGCTCCAGGTAATGACACACCACCCATTGATTGAATCATTACTGAAATATCACTATTAAGGGCCTTGAGATAATATAAAAATGCATGATCAGTAGAATGTCTTACTATAGCAGGAATTTTATTCCAAGTCTTTAGGAATCAAAAATTGAAATCTTTCATCTGCTCTTGTGGGGCTCTCTTGATAGTTCCCATCTACTCAACTAGGGATAGATGATCAAATTTATCTTGAAACTACCTATTCAATTTATCTCCTAAGTCATCCCATGTTGCAATAGAATTCACAGCTAGACCCCTGAACCATTGAAGAGCCTTACCCTTTAATGAAGTAGCCAGGAGCATGATTGCAACATTCTCTTTGGTAATGTGATGGACCCCACATAGTGAAGCCCCGTCTTTGATGTGCTCTATGGGTGTAATATGATCTTCACCCATGAAATAGTGCAGCTACTAGACTGGCATCATGTTGAACCAAATTTAGTGGGCCGCCTCCATTAAAAGGCACAAATACGTGTTATCTAGCCATCAGTACTATTGGTACTATTAAATTATGTACTTGTACCATTGGAGCAAGAACTCTAACTACTCTTACTGGGTTGTTTGAAGCTGAAACTGACAATCTGTAACTAGGAGAAGCAAAATGTGTACTTGCTTTCCTTCTTACTAGTCTGCCTCTTCTCCTAGGCAGTGAAACTAATGATTCTGATCTAAAACTAGGAGGTGTAGATTGAGTCCTCGGATGTGGCCCATATGTTATTTTTGTTTTCCTTCCTCTTCTTTTCAGTGATGATAGCTACAAATATTCAAAAGGAACAAAACTTTTCCTTGTTTGAATGCTTCTCATATGCAAAATGCACTAGATCTTCTCAAAACCAGCTAATGGAGTCACCAAGTATGAATTTTCTTCACCTCAAAAGTTGAACTCATCATTTTTCATGTTGGCATATGGCTTCTAGTGTTGTCATCGATGGAAACCTAAGTCATTGATCTGGTCCACACTTCAGTATCTATCCATACCGGGAGATAGAGTAAAGAACATGGTATACGACTGAAGTTGAATCTATCAATCCATTTGCATTACCAATTTATCAATTTGAGTTGTGGATCTCAGGGAAGGTAATTGGGTATTTGGAATATCTTATTCTCAAGTTTTGTTCTGTCGCATCAATTGGTGTATGGGTTAGGAGATCTGGTTGATTGATTTTATGTTTAACAGTGCTAGAAGACTGACTAAGTGAATGTGGCGTGTTGCGGATGTTCGAGGAAAAATTGTTTCAAGTATTTTCGGGTTTAAGTATTTTTTTTGGGTCCTCACTATGTTGTGGATGACTTTGGTTGATGCGTATTGTAAATTATTTGAGATTTGAGCCGATAGTTTGCAAATATTTTATATTTTGTTGGAGCCAACTTGTAGCGATTAAATCTTTAGTTGCGGATATATATAAGCGATCGATTATATCATTTTGAGCAATGAACGAAGTGTGTTGATGTATGTTGCAAAAGTTAGAAGGATTGCAATGCAATTATGCACAGTTTCACTTGTGCATAAAAGGATTTGTGATGTGAATGAAAGCAAACAAAGCAGAAGAGAAGAATCAGACAAGCAAGTCAAGAATGTGACTGATGAGCTTAACTGGAACTGTAATCATGCATTAGAAGATGCTATTCTCTCAGTTGAAATATTTTGGATTTAATTCAAATCCTTTGTAAGACAGCGAGTCTTCTTTTTGTATCTGAGCAGTGAGCTCTAGGCAGTGTGCCTGAATGCATGTGCATTCTCCATTTTTAAAACACTTATATTTGAGTACTCAATTTGTGGATTGACCTCCACCGTGGTTTTTCCCCTAATAGGCTTTCCACATAGAAATTATTGTGTTATGGATTTATGATTGATTGCTTTATGTGCTTACATCTTTCTTTTGTTTCAATGTTGTAAGTGGTTTAGAGATCAGATTAATATTGTTAAATTTTGCAAAACATTGATTCACCCCCCCTCTCAGTGTTCCTTTATTCCAACAATTGGTATCAAATCCTAGTTCCTCAGAATAATTTTAATAGCTTGAGGTGGATCTTGGAATGTAATGGACTCTAGTAGTCTTCAACAACATCTTTTGGTGGCACTTGATGATCTTGATTAGTCCAAAGCAGAAGTTTGGAAATTGAAAGCAAATCTTAAGGATGCTGAGAAATTCATTTAGACATTGAAGGATCAGATTATTAAGTCCAGGGAGAAGAGAAAGGATCTTTATGACTAGATTAAGCAAAAAGAGATCAAAAGCGTGGATGATGTTCACCTGAATCAAACCTTGAAGGAAATAATTGAAAATGTGAGAATCTTGCTAGAGACAATGCTACCCTAAAGCATGAGATGGAATCTATGGTGATGAAGATGACTAAGGAGATTGAAGAGAGAATGAAGAATAAGGAGAATCTTGCTCAGTCCTTAAAAGAAATATCTAATGAATGTAGTAAAATTAATGGAGGATTCATTTAGTTGGAGATTAAACTGCAACAATCCAGAAACAATGAAGAAGAGCTTGAAAGACAGATTGTTATTCTCAGGGATGGACTTGTTGCTTCAAATGAATACAAGGAGAAGTCCAAGATTAGCTCAGTTAAGCTTGATGAGCTAACTCAAGGTTAGAAGAATGGAAATGATAAGTGAGGTCTTGGATATGATAAAGGTGAAAGTTCTAGATCTAAACAAAGGAATTTCAGGCAAGGAAATTAGATGAACAAAGCAAAAAGGCACCCGGTAAGACAACCTAATGCTCAAAATTTTAATGGATATTGTTTCTCTTGCAATAAATTTGGTCATATTGCTGCTTAATGTAGAAGTAAAATAAAATCAAGTGATCCATCATTCTCCGTTTAGTGTTTAATTGCAATAATTTTGGTCGTAAGTCAATTGAATGCAAAAATATGTCAAACAACTCTATCAATAGAAGGAATGCTAAATGTTATACCTGTGGAAGATTTGGGAATATTGCTAACTAGTGCATATCAAGAAGAAAACAATGGAATGACTGGTCTGGACAAGGAAATGTTGTGTGTTACAATTGTGAAAAATGAGGTCACATTGTAAGATTCTGTAGAAACAAAAATATGGATAGAAGAGGTCTGACATACAAAGGCATAAATACGTAGAAAGATGATAAAGGAAAAGGTAAAGTGATTGTGGATGAAAAAAGAGATTAGATGAAGAAGACATGGGTAAGAAAGAGCGAGTCTAATGTAGGAAATGGTTCCTACCGGAATTGATTTCAGGTCATTGGCCTAAGGAGAGTTTTTCAAGAAAATCCTTTTCCCCCTATCAGTAGTTGGTGTCAGAATGCAGCAGATTTTCAACAATTGTATTAATGATTTATAGATGCATTGGAAAACACTTGTAAATAAATTCAAGAAATTGAAGGTCCACAGAAATTTTTTTTCACTGATTGAGAAAATAGGGTATCTAGAACACCTAGGGAAAAAGAATTTATTACAACAAAAGGTTAGGTGTGTGAGTTATAAAAAGCAATTTGGAACCCTTATTTGCCACTTTATATCGAAGAAAAGAAGGAGAGAACTATACATCATAATTTTGAAAGAGTGAAGATAATTCGGCGGTAGAACCCTAATCCATTAGGTACTTTAGTTGTATTGAGAAATTTCTATTTAATTTGGTGTGCGGTTGAAGGAATTCTTTGGTAGAATCAAGACATGAGTATAGAAGGTAAAATGGAACAAATCAAAGGAATGATAAACCTAGATGAGTATACCAGTGAGAAGATTAGAGCTATAAGAAACATGTCGCACAATGAATTGAAATGGTTGAAAGAAGAAAAACACAAAATCTTGGATGTTTGGAGTGAATTCCCCTATTTCAAAAATGCAAAAATCATTGATTTTATTCTGGACAGATTGAATGACGATATTCTAACTCTAAATAAACCCTACCATATTTTGAAAGAAGTGATTGGAACTGTAACTGGGTTATGCAAAGTTGGTGATGTGTCGAGAAAGAAGTCAATCCAAAATAAAGAAGTCAAAACCCTAACTGGAGTAATTGGAGATCAAAGGGAATTAATAATCTCAACAATTAGAGATTCAATGACAAGGTACATTGCGCATTGAGTATCCTACAAAATATTTTTTAGAAACAAAGAAGGTGCAACTTCGGCAGGTGTTGTTTACATTTCACACAAGATGATAATGGAAAATCAAGATTTTGATCTTTGCGGATTATCGAAAGATCAACTGATGGAGAACGTACAATTGACAAAGAAGACAGATTACCCTTTTAGGTTTGGTACCTTGGTTATATGTCTTGTGATGTATTTTCTAAATGGCTTACCACTGAACAACAACATAATATGGGAAGAGAGTGAACCAATTTGTAAGAAAATTTACGTACACTCTAACAATTTGGCAAATTGTGATCAAGTATATGAAAGTTTCTTTAAATATTTGCTAAGAAATTTTGGCTCAATTGGTATTCCCATTCCAGTAAGGGCACTTGAATTTGGTTCCTCCTTGGGTAAGATGGAGAGAAAGAAGAAAAGAGCAAAAGAAATTGTTGTCTATACTCCACTAGCATGCAAGACTCCAAGAATTGAAGGGAAAGGAAAAGAACAAGTGATTGTGGACATACCAGATGAGGAATCTGATAAGGAAACTGAGGACACCCAAAGAAAAGAACTGGAAACAACCAAACCGGAACAAGAAAAGGAAATGATAGAAGAAATTGAAGAAGAAGGTGATTTAACCAAATAAGAGCTATTGTAGCTTATTCATGAGGAAGATGTAATGCAGAAAATCACAAACATATGGTTTATCAGACCTTCATATGAGTAGGACATGATTTTAAATGTACTAAGTACTCATCTTGTGCACAACCATATTAAATTATAGATTTTATAGAATATGTTGCCAGAAGAGATGATTGAATGCATCAAGGAAATCATGGACTCTGAGTCTTAGAACAAGGAAGAAGAAGAAGTAATTCTACACCTGAAGAAGTAGTACAGATTATCACTCACCAAGCTAAAAAGGCACATGAATCAACTAAGGCAATGCATAAACACAACAAACAACATCTATAACTATTGTCTTTGATGGCCTCATACAATCAACAAGTACAAAGAAAAGTTGGAACAAATTGAAACAGAGCTAAACAGTATTGGACAAGATTTTAACATGTTTTAGGATCATGATGGTGCAATTAAGAAAAGGATTCAAGAATTACATAAAGAGCATACAAATGTTCAAAACACTAGAAACAGGATTGTTGACACCTTTTGGAAAGTAAAGGACATAACAGAATGCAAGCTGGAACAATTAATTGAGATACTGAGGAAAGGAGAGATATTAGAAGAAGCCATCACCATTCTAGAATCCCTCATCAAGATTATCAACCGAACATCTAAAAATAACAGCATGATCATAATCACCAGGATTGCAGTAGAAGCATGGAAGAAGCTTCTTCCAGAGATGAAGGAAAAATACTAAATAATTTTCTAACACAAGTAGCGGTTGTATTTCTTCAAAAAAATTGAACCAATTTTTGAATAAGTAAGTTTTTGGTTACACTTCAAAAGGGAATACTATAGGAAAATATTTATTATCTATTTTTCATTGATATCAAAGGGGGAGAGAGAGCAGTGAAAAATTCCTTATCAAATTTAGGGGGAGTTGTGTCAGCTATGACTTTTTGAAGTCTTCAAGGATTGCAGTATATTGGTTCTAACACTTAGTTATTTTCGCTAAGTGTTGCCATCAATGCCAAAGGGGGAGATTGTTGGCATATGGCTTCTAGTGTTGTCATTGATGGAAACCTAATTCATTGATCTGGTCCACACTTCAGTATCTATCCATAATAAGAGATAGAGTAAAGAACAGGGTATCTGATTGAAGTTTAATCTATCAATCCATTTGCATTACCAGTTTATTAGTTTGAGTTGTGGATCTCAGGGAAGGTTGTTGGGTATCTGTAATATCTTATTCTTGATTTTTGTGCCATCTCATCAATTGGTGTACAAGCTAGGAGATCCGGTTGATTGATTTTTTGTTTAACAGTCCTAGAAGGCTGACTAAGTGAATGTGGCATGTTGCGAATGTTTGAGTTGAAATTGTTTGAAGTATTTTTTGGGTTTGAGGATTTTTTTGGGGTTCTCACTATGTTGGGGCCAACTTTGGTTGATGTGCATTGTGAATTATTTGAGATTTGAACCGACGGTTTGTAAATATTTTATATTTTGTTGGAGCCGACTTGTAGCAATTAAATCTTTAGTTGCGGATATATATAAGTGATCAATTATATCATTTTGAGCAATGAACGAAGTGTTTTGATGTATGTTGTGAAAGTTAGAAGGATTGTAGTGCAATTATGCATAGTTTCACTTGTGCATAAAAGGATTTGTGATGTGAATGAAAGTAGACAGAGCAGAAGAGAAGAATCATACAAGCAAGTCAAGAATGTGAATGATGAGCTTAATTAGAACTGTAATCAAGCATTAGCAGATGTTATTCTCTCAGTTCAAATCTTCTGGATGTAATTCAAATATTTTGTAAGACAGTGATTCTTCTTTTTATATCTGAGCAGTGAGCTCTGGGAAATGTGCCTGAATGCATGTGCATTCCCCATTTGTAAAACACTTATATTTGAGTACTCAAATTGTGGATTGACCTCCACCATGGTTTTTCCCCTAACAGGGTTTCCACATAAAAATCCTTGTTTTATGGTGTTGTGGTTGATTTCTTTATGTGCTTACATCTTTCTTTTGGTTCAATGTTGTAAGTGGTTTAGAGATTAGATTAATATTGTTAAATTTTGTAGAACATTGATTCACCCCCCCTCTTAGTGTTCCTTGATTCCAACAGTTCATACCAACACAGTAGTGAAAATGATAGTTCCTATGGAACTGGAACAGTTCAATGTCCCATCAAGCATGCCAAAAACTGTTGTCACAAAGGATTGCGCCCCTGAGTGCTAAGTGTGAAACTCAGCAATCCTGTGCAACATGGGATCAAACTCAAGTTGTGGGTGACCTATAATGAGAATGAACCTCCAAATTATAGGTTGGTTCCCCTTTTTATCTCCTAGAAACTAATGGATTTGATTGGAAAATGGATAGAAAGATGCTCTAAAAACATAAATATAATCCTAGGAGGTGATACACCAATGGTTTGGAATGAAAACTAATGCAGCTTTTACTTATAACTTTGAATCAAAAGATTACTGGTTATGAGATTCACAATTCAGATTTTTCCTAAAATAACAAGTATTTCATATGAAGGATCTAACTTTCAGTTCTATTTGAAGGTAAAAATGGGTTTACACATCAAAATTCACCTAAAATTGATTTAACACAGCATATGACCTGATTTAATAAGACAAGCATTCAAATTGCATTTCTTAGATGAAGAAGAAGATAAAGGACTCACATGAATCACAGTGAAATATATAAGAACATACATCCACAAGGTAATAAGAAAGCTCCAAAAGGGATCAATAATTGTTTTCTTTATTGATTTTAAAGAAAAAGTTGCTGCTACATGAAGATAATATGTGTTACAATAATTTCTTTCAACTCATAATGAGAAGGAGAATCAAGAACCAAAAAAACAATGAGAAGAGTTTGCAATATATGCTGAAAGGAGGCCTAAAAGGATCTTTAGTTGAATGGAATAGATCCTTCAGTCATCTCCCTTAATCTATGCATGCAAAAGATCTTTCCTCTGTCGTGCAAACTTGAAAACCATGAAAAAGGGTCCTCAAAAGTGGAGCAAACTAAATGTTTAGGTGGCCAAACTCACCTTGAATCATGGTCAACCCATGTGGGACTCCAAAACTAATGCAAACTACCCTTTGTGCCTCACAATCCTCCTCAAATGATGGCTTGAATCAATGAGAACTCCAAAACACTTTAGTTTGACTTGAAGTCAAAAACAGAACTCCCTCTTTTGTCTTTGCATGACTTTAGGGCAAGGATAAATTGTTTGAATAAATATTATAGATAATCAATTTATGATTTACTTTAATATTTGTTATGTGATTGTTTATTTTGCATTTACATGACAAATATTATGATAATCTATGAAACATTATCTCTAATATTTGTTCACATGTTGATTTTTGTTTTAATTTCATACAAAGATAGGAGGGGAAGATTTAATCACATTTTTCTATGCTAAAATCTTCAACCAAGGCTTTAAGTATCAATAAGACACAATCTTATGAAATTAAAAAATGGAAAAAAAGCTCTTAGGTCAACCAAGATTAGGTTTTCATTTAAAAACCTAAAAGAAGCCCTAAGCTCAACTCGCACTAACTCTACTACCTTATTGTTGTTGTGCCACTAAGGTTTATGACTGGGGTTTGAAGGACCACTCAAGCTTTTTGGCATCGTCTAAATCTATTTTTCCTTATGGTAAGTCACTCTCCATGCTGGAAATGATGATATTTTTTCATTTTATCTGTTTAATATGAAATAAAAGACTGTAGGTTCTCTAGTTTGTGCAAAAGAATGAAGAAATTTGTTACTCCTCATGGTATTTCTCTTATTTTTTCTGAAGAAATGGTGGAAAACTCTTGCTCATGACTTCTCTGCTGTCTTTACATGTATTCTACTCTTTATTTTGGTTGAACACGTAAAAAAAAAAAAAAAATTCTGGAAGAAAATGAAACCCTTTCTCTTTGCTCGGCCTTTGTAAGCATCTCACAACTTTAATCTGGGTTTGATTTACCTTTGCAAATTTTCAAGAGTTTACTCATGTCGATACTCGAGGGTTGTGGTTTCCTCATGTTTTGCAAGCTTTCTAGGGTTTCAAAACCCACTATAGTTTGTGGCTCTTCTTCATAAATCCTTTATTGCTTTATTGCTGCATTTTAACATTCCTTTATATTCTACACATTTACATTATGATTTGTTGCACTTTAAATCTGATTTTTCTGCTCTTATTATCACAAAACTCATTTAGCCCTTTTCACAAAGCATAGTCACCAATAAGGTCTTCATATTGTAACGGTTGTCTTACTCTTTGGTTTGCTTGCTCCTCTTGATATTGTGGCAAATAATAGGACCCATACCTATTGTCCCCATGTCCTTCAAACATGACCTTGAAAACTATTCTCATATAGGACCTCAAGTTGATTAGTTCCAACAGTTAGACAAGGACTCATCACTTCAAATGATAAAAGATTATAAATCCCTGCTAAAACCGTTGCCATTGTGATCCTGTTGTCATGATCTTGCACTCATATTCTTGAGTTGACTAAAGTGAACTTGCCTAAATTTTTATATTGAAGACTTTCCTAATGCCTTCCAAGGGTAGGGATTTGTAGGGGTTGACTGCCTCCTTAATTAAACATGTAGGCTGCCCCTCTCTTTGCATGATCTTTACTAACACACTTTGATGATGGTTATGCTGCACTTTATAGATATGCCTAACTTTTCTTGGCAAACTTCAAAAGGACTATCCTCATGGCTAGGTTGATATTGTATGACATGGTAATCACATAACTGTCTTCTATAAACTGTTATGATTGCTCCTCTTGCAGTGTCATTTGATGATTTGTGACCCAAGCATAGACTTAAATTATGAATTACTTGTTTCTAAAATATTTTCTTCCTTTGAAGTGACTATGCCACCATATAAAAATGACTTGCTACCCCATTTTAATATTATGAATTACTTGTTTCTAAGATATTGTCTTCCTTTGAAGTGACTATGCCACCATATCAAAATGACTTGCTGCCCCATTTTAATTTATGAAATTTACACTAAATATTCCTCTTCTGTAACTAAGAGGACAATATGTTTTGCTCAACCCTCAAGTGTGGGAGCCACATTTTCCTCCACATATTGTGATGTTGAACAAAGTAATCCTATAATGTTAAATGTACCTATACCTGCACAGTGAACAAACAAGTTAAATAAAACAATGAAGCTCAAAACCTTGTGATGATTGATGATCCTCTACTTTTCTTGGATACTCATGATACTTTCCTTTCTGAAACATTTGTAGCTGTCTAATTTGATATATTAAAAGAGATAGGGTGTATGTTTTCCTATTTTAACATGTAAGAGACCTTTAATCCCAAGCTCTAACACAACTTTTCTAACTCGTGCAGATACTCATGAAGCCACCAACAAAGGAGCAGAAGATGTAGCTGATCAACAATAGGGTTTGTCATTCAGGCAATGATGGATCCCTTTTCTCTTATATGTTCATTTACTTTCACATATGCATTCTATCCTTTATTGTATATCAAATCAGTTACTCCTAGGGCTTGTGTGGGAAATTTTTAAACATCTCTTGTAATGAATTTGAACAGTTACTTAATGCAAAAGCTTGTATACTTTTCCTTTTTTGAAACATAGTTGCATGATGAAACTAAAAATCCATTTCATGGCATTATCTGAATGTTTATAATCAGCTTAAGAAGAAACTCATGTGTACCTTTTTTCCTTGTAAAATAATAGTGATGTCCCAACCTAACCTGATTGGGCTGAAAAGAAAAATTAGGTAACAAGTTCCTCTCACAAGTTGTGTAGACGAGATGGGAAGATGCATGAAGGAAACCATCTTCTATGTACACTAGAAAGGACCTTCTCATAAGCCCCCAAGGGTTTAGCAATTAGATAGTGACCTATTCTAGGTTTCACTCCACAACAATTAGGGACTCTTCCAAATATGCCACTAGGGGTCATAGGTTGGGTTGTGAAGCTATGTTCACTGCAACTCACACACCTACAACACTCCTAGAACATGAGATAAGTCTCCATCAACACTATGAAATGGAACCAAAATAGTTCACATCAGGTTCACCAAAATATAGAGAAGGGGTACTGACTACTCAAAACCCCAGGTCACGAGAGGGTCTAGAACAACTAGTTGCCTTGATCTACCTCAAGCTAATGAATTCTTTGAATAGGTTTGATGTTTAAGAGGGTGGAAAGGAAGGAAAATTGATCTATCTCTTTCCTTCTCCCAACCCAAGAGTTTCAAGAGGTCAGGTGAGCAGGTTCCTAAAGTCCATATTGCAATTTAGGTAGCTCATTTTTGGAGGACTCTAGTGTGGGACACAAATGAAAACGTAGCATGTTGGCATCTTAGTTGGACGTTGGCATCCGTATGGAAAAAAAGTGTGAAGTACAGTCTAAAAACTAGAGAAACCTACTAACGACCCGACAAGTACATTTTGATATGATAACATAAAGTAGAAAGCAACTGAGCAACTAAAATAACAAGAAGAATACTTTAACTTGGTCTAATCTATGGATTGAAAAAAAAGGGTAAGAAAAGTGCACATTCCTACCCATGAGTTTATATCTCCAAAGTCTTCACTCCATGAGCAACCTACACACACAAGATGGAAAAATGTTGGGGTTGCGTATAGAGGACTACCGCAATCAATCCCCTACTTTGGTGTTTCCACTTCCATGGACAACTAGTATAGCAACGATAGAGAATTATGATAAAGAAAGGTATTGAAATGGAAGTACTATGTACTATGCTAAACAACGATATGCTA
Organism: Sequoia sempervirens; assembly: GCA_007258455.2. NCBI lineage: Eukaryota > Viridiplantae > Streptophyta > Pinopsida > Cupressales > Cupressaceae > Sequoia > Sequoia sempervirens. The sequence goes on along the minus strand of VDFB02324328.1, from coordinate 81,028 downwards.
CAAAAACAACACAATGATGCTAAGTAAATGAAAGATAGAACAATATCACCTTCAACCACATGCACTCAAGGAAAATGGGAGAAGGAGTGGGCTCGCAAGATTGATAACATTGGCATTGCCACAATGAGGATATTGAATCCACAAAACACCAACTTGCTACTTCAATGGAGGTGAGAATGTTGTGAAAATGTTGTGAAGGGAGTGAAGAAAGTGTAGTCCAATGTGTGAATGATCAAGAAATTCAAGGAGATAGTCATTTGAAGGGTGAAATTGGAGGCAAAGGAGTCGTTCGAGGTTGGTCAAGGGCATAAAAATGTTACACTCCATTGCCAATGGAGAGTTGTAATGTCTCTGTAGATTCTAGAGGAAGGAATCCTTTCAAGACAATAGTGCGCTACGCAGATGTCTGCACGCCGTGCTAATGTCCTTGACAGAAATTCCCCCACAAACAATAAACCAACTGTTAAGTGGATGGGAAATGAACGAGGAACATGGAATAGCATCATCGGATTTAATTTGTCTAAGGTAGGAGGTACATAAATGTGGAATTTGCAAGGGGTGAAAATTCATGCCATTACATTTAATATTTAATATTTTTATTGTTATAGTTATAGTGATATTGTATTCTAGCATAGTATCGTGATAACATTTGTTGATTTCATTTCCAAAAATTATCAAAAGTTAGGTTGTTGTTGAGGTAGAAATACCAAAATAGAGATTTGACTTGAAGGTGAATCCCCATATAGCCACAAAAATATTTTTCATTTTTTTTTTTGTGTATTAGATTGCATGAACAAAGATTTGTCCAATTCAAAAAATATTTGGTGATATATTCCTCTTTTTATTTCTTTATCATTCCACAAATTCCTTGTAATATCTATTAGTTTATTATATATTTTTCATCATTTTTGATACTAATGAGTTGTTGTGGTCTCTATTTTATTTTTTGTACGTACAAGTAGTGATTTTTAGAGAACAATCATGCTTTTTATTTTTACATTGGCATCGTCACAAAGCACTCACGTCCAACAAAATTAGCTCCAAAATTTAATCCTAGGTTCCTATCAATCAATTTTTTTCTACTTTGCATTAAAATTGTGATTTTGTACATCAATTATCTATTATCATATCTTAAATTACCTTCTTTTATTAAACACATATTTATTTAGAGTTAAAGCACTAAAAGGGTTAAATTATAATCTCATCAATAGATTAGTTTAAATGAAAGTGTTGTCTAGTTGACCCCTAGTGTGGTGACATTGAAATAACTCTCAAGGAATACTTTTTATTCCTTTTTTATTCCTTTGTAGAGTTGATTTTCTCTTCATTACAAGTTGTAAGGTGTAAGAAGTGGAACCAAAAATTAATTAATGATGAAGCAAGTGGGAAAGAACACAAATCAAAAGGAATGAAAACACAATCACAAGAAGATCCCCCTAAATTTAATTAATCAATAGTCCCCCTAATAATATATGTCTATGGAACTTTATAATTATTGTGATTATAGGTATCACTTGTCAAATTAGTGAAAAGGTTTATTTCTTAGTACATCATAGATGCCAAATTTGGTCATGAAAATGAAAGTACAATTTTTTGATAGAATGAGATCATGATTACACCACTATTTATTATGTGAAAAATTATGTACTTTCAAAAAATTACACCAAAAAATGTTACCATTTATGAGCCCAAATAGAGTCCTTGGTGTTCCCAAAATGAGAACTATTTAATAACACCTATGAGAATCTATAATTTCGAAAAAAAGAGACACCAAAATTAAAAATAATCTATGCCACTATGAATCTCTTAAAATTATATCCCAAATAAAAAATAAGCTCACAAAAAGGAGCTTGTATGATTAAGAATGGAGTCTTTGAAGATCAATTTTAAAAAATAAATTTCCAACCATAAGGTGGGGTCAGTTGGGGGAAGAAGGGCTACTAATGCCACACTAACATAATGCTAATGTTAGTAATTTCAAAAATAGTATATTCTCCTTGATAAGGGAATACTCTTCCAAACCTAAAATTATCGATGAAATTCTCAAAACCACTTTTCTTTTGCTAAAAGTACTACTTTTGTGTTTAAAACCACACATTGTGGCAAGAAACCACTTTCCAATGGGAGTGGTGTTTTAATGGAAATAAAAGGTATTTTTTGGTCTAAACCATAGTATTGTAGTAGGTTTCCTAGTTGCAAGGCCTAATGAGGGTTGTACCACCTAATTGATTATGGCAAGGTCATAAAGGGCCATCAACTAGGGGTGTATGCCTCACTAGTTGGGCTATCAACTATGGGGTAAGTATAGAAATATGGGGGACCAAAAAGTGACCACGCAACTTTTTGGTCCCATAAAATACACAATGTGAACATGTTATAACATAACATATCTACATTTTCAAGAAGAAGAAAATCTCTCTCTCTTGCCATCTCTCTATGTACATCATACTATATATGGACATATATAAGTGACATTTATATATGGACATTTATTTTCTTATACTTTAAGTTATATTTCATGTATATAGTTGTAGGATGTTTGAGAATGGTTTCAAATCTTTAGGAGTTATAATGTAGATTCTAGGTTTTGGAAGATCTTTAATTTTTTAAAACAATCAAATTTCAGTAACCAGTAGCCTCCTATTATCTTTATCTATCTATATCGCTTCTCTCTCTCTCTTCCCATCTCTCTATACCTCAAACTATATATGGACATATATAAGTTAAATTTATAGATGGACATTTATGTTCTTATGCTTTAAGTTATATTTCATGTATATATTTTCAAGATATTTGAGAATGCTTCCAGATCTTTAGGAGTTATAATACAGATTTTAGGTTTTGGAAGATCTTATAATTTTGTTAGACTTAGTCAAACTTTAGCAATCAACAACCTTTTATCATCTTTATCTCTCTCTTCCCATCTCTTTATACCTCAAACCATATATGGACATAGATAAGTGACATTTATATATGGACATTTATTTTCTTATACTTCAAGTTATATTTTTTGTATATAGTTTTAGGATGTTTGAGAATGGTTTTAGATCTCTATGAATTGTAATTTAGATTCTAGGTTTTGGAAGATCTTATAATTTTTTCAAACAGTCAAATATTAGTAATTAGTAGCCTCATATCATCTCTCTCTCTCTCTCTCTCTCTCTCTCTCTCTCTCTCTCTCTCTCTCTCTCTCTCTCTCTCTCTCTCTCTCTCTCTCTCTCTCTCTCTCTCTCTCTCTCTCTCTCTCTCTCTCTCCCCCCATCTCTTTATACCTCAAACTACAAACTATATATGGACATATATAAGTGACATTTATTTTCTTATACTTTAAGTTATATTTCATGTATATAGTTTTAGGATGTTTGAGAATGGTTTCAAATCTCTAGGAGTTATAATTCATATTCTAGGTTTTGGAGGATCTTATAATTTTTTTAATAGACTTAAATCAAATTTCAGTAATCAAAAACCTCCTATCATCTTTCTCTATCTCTCTTTATCTCTTCTTGCTCTCTCTTCCCATTACTCTATGCCTCAAACTATATATGGACATATATAAGTGACATTTATATATGAACATTTATTTTCTTATACTTTAAGTTATATTTCATGTATAGAGTTTCAAGATGTTTGAGAATGGTTTTAGATCTCTAGAATTTATAATGCAAATTCTATGTTTTCAAAGATCTTATAATTTTTTCAAACTTAGTCAAATTTCAGTAATCAACGGCCTCTTATCATCTTTCTCTTTCTTTATCTCCCTTCTCTCTCTTTATCTCTATTCCCATCTCTCTATACCTCAAATTATATATGGACATACATAAGTGACATTTATATATGGACATTTATTTTATTATACTTTAAGTTATATTTCATTTATATAGTTTCACGATGTTTGAGAATGGTTTCAAATCTCTAGGAGTTATAATGCATATTATAAGTTTTGGAAGTTCTTGTAATTTTTTTAGAAAATAAAATTTTAGTAATCAATAGCCTCCTATCATCTTTCTCTTTCTCTATCTCCTCTCTCCCTCACTTTTTCCCTCTCTCTTAAGGTAGGTAGGTAGAGAGAGAGAGAGAAAGAGGTAGGGAGGGAGAGAGAAAGAGAGAGGAGGGAGGTAGAGAGAAAAGAAGGGAGAGGTAAAGAGGGGAGAGAGAGGAACTTGGAGAAGTGAAGAGGGGAAAGAGACAAAGAGGCAAAGAGAAAGAGATAAACACAGACAAAGATAGAGACACAAATATAGAGATATGGAGGGAGGGAGATGTAGAGATGGGAGAGAGAGAGCGTAGAGATGGGAGAGAGAGAGGAAGCCAAAAATAGTGAGATAGAAAGGAGTAAAAAAGAGGGAAGGTGGAGGTGGGAGAGAGAATAAGAGAGAGTTCGGGTAGAGGGAAGAGGAAAGAGTTACAGAGAGAGAGAGAGAGAGAGAAAGGAGGGAGGGGTGAGAGAGACATATAGAGAGCAAAAGAGGAGGAGTTTGAAAAGAGAGTAGAGAGGAGGAACAGGGAGATGTAGAGAGGAGGGAGAAAGAGGGAATGACATAGAGAGGGGAGAGGGAGGGAGGGAGGGAGGGAGGGAGGGAAGGAGGGAAAGGTAGAGATGGATGGAGGGAGGGAGAGGTGTGTAGAGAGAGAGTGGTAGGGAGGAAGGGAGATGTAGGTAAAGAGAGAGGTAAGATAGAGAGTAGAGAGGAATGATGGAGGATGAGAGAGAGGGGGGAGGGAGAGGAAACTATAGAGAGGGAAGTTAGGGATGGGGAGGGTTGTGGGAGAGGCGGGTAGAGAGAGAGGGAGAGGGGAGATATATATTAGATAGGGTAAGGAGGGAGGGAGGGAAGGAGAGAGAGATAGAGGAAAGGAGGGAGGTTGAGAGAAACAAATACACAGAGAGAAAGGGGAGAGAGAGAGAGAGGTGATATAGAGAGGGATGGAGGGAGAGGTTGGTAGAGAGAGAGAGGAAGTGGTAGGGAGGGTGGGTGGGTGGGTGGGAGAGGTGGGTAGAGAGAGGGAGAGGGGAGACATAGAGTAGATAAAGAGGAAGGGGGAGAGAGAGAGAGAGAGAGAAAGAGGGGGGAAAGAGAGGAGGGAGGGTGAGAGAGGGAGAGAGAGACATAGGTGGAATGGGATGGTGAGGAAGAGAGGGGAGAGAGAAGTGAGATAGGGACGTATAAAGGGATAGGTAGGTAGAGAGAGGGAGAGTTAGGAAGGGTGGATGGGAAAGGTAGGTAGAGGGAGGGAGAGGGGAGATAGAGTAGAGATAGAAGATAGGAAGAGTTATGGAGGAAAGAAGGGTGGGTGGGAGAGGTATGTAAAGAGAGAGGGAGAGGGGAGATAGAGAGTATAAAGGGAAGGAGAGAGAGAGGGGGGAGAGAAATAAAGATAGAGAAATAGATATAGAGAGAGGAATAGATAGAGATAGAGGTGATATAAAGAGAAGTAGAGAAGGAAGGAGGAAGTTATAGAGAGGTATAAAGGGAAGGAAGGAGGGTGAGAGAGATGGTGTGAGATAGACTGAAGAAGGGAGGGTGAGAGAGAGGGGGATAGAGGGAACGAGGGTGAGAGAGAGGTAAGATAGTGAGTGAAAGAGGGAGGGAGAGAGTGAGAGTTAGGTAGAAAAAGAGAGGAGAGGGAAGATAGAGATAAGTAGTGAGTGAAGGAGGGAGGTAGAGAGAGACAAAGTGAGGGAGGGAGAGAGCCCAAGATGTAGAGAGGAGAGATAAGTGAGATAGAGAGAAGTAGAGAGGGAGGGAGGGGGGAGAGAGAGAGAGGTAGGTAAAGAGAGGTAGAGAGGATATAGAGAAGTAGAGATAGAGGTGAGATAGATAGAATTAGAGAAGGAAAAAGGGAGGATGGGCGAGAGAGAGAGGGAGGGAGATTTGATGGGAGAGGTAGGTAGAGAGAGGGAGAGAGAATATAGAGAGTAGAGAGAAAGATATGGATAGGTATGTAGAGAGAGGTAGAAATAGGGAGGGAGGGTGGATGGGAGAGGTAGGTAGAGAAATAGGGAGAGAGGAGATAAAGATTAGATAGGGAGGTGTATTCCATATTGCATAATATCTTGCATTAGGTTTTGTTTCAGTCATATTTAGATCAAATATACATTCATATTGTATTCATTAAGTGGTTAAAATCTAAAATTGTTCATTGCATGCATATTGCATCTTTCATTTTAGCTCAAAAATAAGTGAAAAAATGGATAGTTTTGTTTAAAATTTGTATCAAATTACTACTTTTAGAATTTTTTATCTTACAATTAGTCAAATATTGTATTTTACATCTGAAAATTTCATTCAAAAATTTTTCATTTAGTTCATACATTTTCATTAAAAATCCATTTCCATTGCATTTAAAAATCTAGAAAAACTCTCTTTAATCTATTTGTAATTGGGAAAATAAGTTCATCAAACAACAACATAAAAATTCAAATTCACTTTTTAGAATCCTTCACAAGAACCCATTCACCCTAGGGTGAACCCTTCCTTGTACAAGTGTCTCTAACAACTTCTACGCATTGTTTTTTCTTTGTATCATCAGTCTATTCTAGCTTGCAGAAGTCTGTTTTGAAATTCTAAAAAATTATTATTGAGTGTGCAAGAAAAGATGTCATTTTTCTTAATTCATTGCAAATTCATGATTTTTTTTTGCATTTCAGTATTGAAAATCATCAAATCTATAGGACCATTGTTTACATTTTTGAATCTTGCATATTTTGGATAGATTACTTCTCATGTTTGCATAAATAGAAGCATGCTTCCTTTTCAAAGATGTGGGTTTGATATGGTAAAGAATGGTCTGTATAAGTACAATCTACCTAGTTATGAGCACAATCTAGGGAAACAAATAAGGTCATTCACAAGAATGTTAGTCATCCTCCAAGTTTTTTCCCTACTTATGAGAATACCTTAGGACAAGAGAACAAAATCATTGACACATTTCTTAATATCACCTTGTATATGCTTTACTCAACCCCTAATATATCTCCCATTTATGAGGATGATTTGATACAAGAGGAAGCAATCGTAGACAATCATGACAATCATATTTTTTCTTCTCCTAGTACCTCTCCTACTTGTGATGAAGGTCTCTTGGTGTCAAAAGATCCAATTGTTAAATGCCATGAAAATCTTGTTTGTCCCTCTCCCCCTACTTCTCCCACTTGGGAGGATATTATGGCACAAGAGGATGACATCATTGACACATTTCTTAACATCACTTTTACTAGTCTCCATTCATCTCCCACTTGTGAGAATTTTTTAGTGAAAGAGAATGCAATCATTGACAATAATAATTGTCCTTCTCTTGATGCCTCTCATGCTTGTGACGAAGGTATCTTGGTGTTAGAAGATACAATCATTGAGAATCATGAGAATCTTGTTTGTCCCTCTCCCAATGTTGAACTCCCACTTGGGAAGATATTGTGCCAAAGGAAGAATATTTCATTATTTATTTTGAAGGATAGTATAGATGATGAAGATAAGGAAACCTTATATTACCCCTCATTATAAAATCATCAACAAGAAGTCACATCCACTAAGGTTATGAACAAACAAGTTTCCATTAGATCTCCCTTGATATAATATGACCTCCAAACATTCCTTTTAGACCTCTTAAGAATCCTCTAATTATTGGACCTCCCAAGTCTTCTCCTGGGCCACTTCTTATCATAGGACCACCTTAGAAACAACCAAAACCTCCAAGACATATCTTAAATTTTGCAAGGAAACTCACTAGTAACAATTTTTCAGAACAACCAAGTTATCATACCATTTCTCATACATATAGCACAAGGAATAATAGGCAACCAGAAACCATACCTACTTCATTACCACTCCCTCAACTTGTTTCACCTAGTGCTCCTTGTTTTCCTTTGCATAGTGGAAAGGAGTATGATCTTGTGGAACAACTTCGTAACACTCCTGATAAGATCTCCCTTTGGGGTTTTATTTAAGCATCCCCTCTTTACCATGGCATGCTCCAAAATTATTTACAACAAGTTGTTATCCCTCCTAGTGTGTAACTAAACGATGTAGAAGCCCTAATTCAAGGTATGAAATCAATCAACTTAGACATTGTCTTTCATCAAAGTAAATTTACCCCCTTTGGAAATACAAGAACAAAATGATTCCTTGATGATATAGACGGTCATTAATAAGTTTTACATTAGGCATACTCTCATTGATAATGGTTTGACACTCAATGTTTATGGTGTAAACATTTAGATAAGATTGGAGTGGACAAGAGTAAAATTCAACTGAATTCCTTATCTATCTGTGATTTTGATAACGTGGGAAACAATCGTTGGGTGGATAGAATTGCCTGGTAAAGTGGATAAGGTTACATTGTAAACCCCTATTCATGTCATGCCTTAAGAGCTCTCATATAATCTTCTCTTTGGTAGGCCATGGATTCATGCAATGAATGTGGTGCCTTCCATGTTACATGGTTTAGTGAAATACACTTACAACAATGAGGTTTACACGATAAAAGTCAATCCCCTAAGTCTAAGAGTTGTTTACAAACTAAAATAGAAATAAAAAATCCTCTTATAACATTGACACCAACTACAAAAGTGGAACCAATAAAATAAGAAGAAGAAAAGTGTTTTTCATCAATCACAAAACTATTGGATGATGATTGGGGTTCATTGTATTTTACACGTACATTCATGGGAGAATACAATATTACACACAAATCAGAAAAGAGAAAGAAGTTGACATAATATCAACACAATATTAGTCATCAAAACCATGTGAACCCGCAACTTTTAGGAAAGAAGAGGAAAACACAAATTATACATCCACGTATGATGAGTGTGATCATGAAAAACCACCAAATCCAAAATAAATGGAAAAAATTTAAAGAAGAGGTCATGAGATTTTGAAAAAACTTGGCTATAATGGAAAAGGATGTGGTGTTAAAGAACAAGGCATCCATGTCCCTATAGAGCCTACCCCACAAGAAAAAACAAGAGGTCTTGGTTATTTTCCTTCGAAAGAAATGAAAGCATCAAATAAACCTTTGCTCAATATCAATGTCATCACATAAAACACTCCTAGGATAAATATTGCTTCATCTTCAAATGCATGTCTTAGTGATGATTGGGGTTCATTATATTTTACACCCTCCTTTAAGGGAGAGTACAAAATCTCACAATCTAAACCTAGAGAGTCTTTTGTATGTATGAAACCTTGTAGTAAGCAAGAAGTATCTATATCACAAAATAAAGGAACATCTTCTACTATTGATCAAGAGAGTACCTTATCGAGGCTTCTCCAAGATCGCTTGATATCTCTCCCTCCAAGAACATGAAATAAATTATACAAAAAAATCTCATTCTATGTATATCATCAAATGCATGGTCATTCAACCAATGAATTCCAAGCCTCGAGTAACAAAATTCAACATCTTAAGGATTGTAGTGCTCTTCTTTGTATTGATACAACTAATTCCTCTTATCAATAATTATTTTCATCCTATAATATTGCTCATCACTATGTGGCATTGGTAGCCTTATGTTTCTTGCTCATTGCCATTCATGGTGGTACAATCTTAAGTGCAACCATATTTTTCATGGCAGAAACATGATAGTGCCTGGTGTGGTTGTCATTGTCTCTATGCTTGGGGGAAAGGATAACTAGTTTTGGGAGACATGCATTATTTTCAAGGATCCCCTCTTCCTCTCTTTCTACTTAAAATACTAACATAGCAAGTATGTTGACATTTTAAGTGGGGGGAATATAAGTCCCTCACTCACTGTTTACATGTTTCCTTCTTAGTGATGATAGAATACATCTCCTAGGAAGTGTGACCTTTTTGTTCAAAGTATGCCTTTCTTGCTCTATGTGACTTGTCTTCTTTACTGAGATATTATGCTTGATGTTCTAAAAGAGTGTGACCCTTCTTGGCATATGACATTCCTCTTGGTGGTAATGCTATGATCAGTATTCCATAAGACATGAATCTTTTATTCCTCGACTGGTCCTCTCTTGGTGGTGATGTCACGTGTGATGTTCCCTAAAGTGATACCTCTCATGTATTAAGGAAAACCCCTATGATTATCTTTTTAGTGTTATTGGATTTAAACCTTTCCATATTTTATTCCATGAGTGTCTAGCATAATGCAACTTTCTAGCCTTGTGAAGCAAGTTCATTTTTTGTTGCACCTTATCAAAGTTATCAGGGAGTATAGCTTTTGGTATGGTTGATGTATGGGAGCCTCTAGACCTAGCATGACTTTCCCATCTAATACCTTTTTATGAGTTCACACCTTATAGAGTACCTAGTGTGTGTTTCTCACCTATTTCCTTTGGTCTCACCTAGAGTTTATCATATTGCACTAGCCCTTGTGAGTGTATTTTTCATGGCCACTGAGCATAACACAAATTTCTTGCCAATGGAGCCATGTGAGCATGTTTGATGGATGCAGCATAGTACAACTTGCTAGTTCATCCCTTTCTACATTAATTTTGATATTGTATGTGTAGTGTAGAAAAAAGTATCTCTTTACATTTTCACACTTTGTTTGGGCCCTCCTAATTAAATTGGACTTAATTAGACCTTAATAATCCCTATTATTCATTTATAAGCCTAATAAATTACATTTTCCGAAGGGGAAACCCGACAATAATTAATTCCAATACATAACACTTTACCTTGAGAAATGTGTGTTCCAGGAATAGAGACCTGGGACCCATTCGCCCATGGGTGAATGGGTCCTCCCTAGGACTTTGAACCTAAATTTTAAATATATTTTTGGTGGTATTTTAAGGTCCCTAAATCCATATTTCAATGTCATCTTATAATATTTGAATTTCGGGAAATTAAGGATACATACCTATAAATACAAGGTTATTTTCTAAGTTTCACCTAGCATTTTGAAGATATCTCAAAGAATTTTGGAGAGAAATTTCACAAGAGAAAAGTTGATGATCAAGAGCATTCAAGAGTAGAATTATTAGAGACTAATTATAGCATTCAAGATCCAATCATTATGTCGAATTCTTCTTGCATCATGCATGTTTTGGAGCTAACATTGTGATGTAGGTTTCAAGATTCAAGTCAAACATTCAAAGTATCAATTCAAGCATCAAGATCTGCATCCATTGAAACCATTTCATGCAATTTGCAGACCTTCCAAGATCTCCATTACCAAGGTTTGTTCAATGGTTTGTTGAATTGCAACATAGCATTGTCCATTCTTCATTCCTTTCATGCTTTCATTATTTCAATTCAAGGTTTAATCACCCAAATGGTGTTTGAACAAGGAAAACCCCCATTCACCAAAAAATAATAATTTTTACCTCTTATGTTTATGTTGCAGATTTAAGGTTGACAAAGGATTGAAGATCTCTTGAAGTGAAAGATTGGAAAAGTTGTCAAAGTTGTCAAATCATTGAATCTCACCTATAGATTTGATTTCTGATTTTTCAACACTGAAACCTGGACAGATTAGAAGCTATAGATTAGTATCAAAGGCTCCTAAAAGTTGATTGAAAACCCTAACAAAAGACCCATTTTCCCATGGGAGAATGAGTCACTGACAACCTTCAAAAAGTACCTTTTGGTGACTACTAAACATCATTCTTCCCTTCTCAGATCTGCAATAAGTTTTTTGTTTCTGTCAATATTGAGCTTTATATTGATGTTGCTAGTTTGAATTGGCATAATTAGGTTGATTCGCTATTTTTTAGTTTTTCTCCCAAAAGTGTTGTTTGAACTTTATCCCCATCCATAAAGCATAAGGAAATCTAAAGATTCTCACATTGATTTGATTCACCTAAGGGTTGTTAGTCAATTCTTTTTGGGGATCTCATTTCCTAATGAAATAAAGGAAAATAGGTCTACCTATATCATTTTGGTGAACCCCCCTTTCATTTCCCACCCAAACCTATTTTTTCGTTGTTTTAGTATGTTTGTGTATCTTGTTTTGTTGCTTCATATCATGCATATGTGTGTGTCCCTTTGTGCTTATGTTGGTTTACCGTGGGATCTTGATCCTAGGGGCTTGGCCACCTCCTTGATCTTTTTCATCCTATCTCTTCAATATTTTTGCACTTGGACCCCTCTTGACGCATATTTGTCTACTTTAGTGTGAATCTGAGTGTAAGTTCATACTGTCACTAAAATGGGGGCTAAATGTAGTGTAGAGAATTGTGCACCTTTACAACTTCACACTATTTTTTCATCCCCTTAATTAATTGGACTTAATTAAGCCTCTAATAATTATGTACTCCAAAGCCTTATTATTCTCATTTTTCGAAAGAGAAACCTATATTAAAAAATTTCCAATATTAATTTAAACACCTTGGAAATTGTGTGTCCTGGATTTAGGTCCTAGGACCCATTCGCCCAAGGGCGAATGGATCCCATTTAAGTGCCAAGACCCAATTTTTAATATGTTTTGGGAGTATCTTAATGATTCAAATTCAAGTTTCAAATGTCAGCTTTTGGAATCTATTTTTTTTAGGAAATTAGATAAACACTTATAAATACAGAGTCTTTTTAGCAATTCAAAACATCTAGCATTAGGGAAACTTTCACAAGAGAGAATTGTGGACACTGAAAAAGTAACCCTTCTACTTTTTATGTCTCGTTTGGGTCTTCCTTGTGACTTTGGCCTAGTTGTGCCTTAATTTAATGTTGTAATGTGGTCAACAAATTCACATTAGGTCTTGGGCCCTAGCAAATTAAGAGAATTCAAGTGGTGCCTTACTTAAGTGTTGAAAAAGTGTTGTAACACATTTTCACACTTTTCTAGGACCTTTTCAATATAATTCACCTAAATAACCTATTTTTATCACTTACCAAGCCTTATTTCAAAGTGTTGTAACAAAATTTCACACTTTTCTAGGCTTGTCATCAATAATCTGACCCTTTCTTATGTTTAAATGACCCCTTTATACACTTGCAAGCCCTACTTAAGTGTATTTTTGAGAATAGTCTTGTTAAACATCATTTAATACACTTTAATTCCTGACACCCACTTAAATTTCCCTGGTGGGACCAAGTCGCCACTAGGGGCGACTTAGTCTCACTTGGCTCAAAAATCAAAATTATTTCAAAATTTTGGTGGGATATTATTTTCTAAACCTTGAGGTCAGCCTGTGATGTGGTATTTTCGAGAATTTTTGTATAACCATGTATAATTATAGGGTTTTCCTCTCATTTTTCATCTCCTAAAATCTCCTTAGTCTCATAAGCTCTTCTAATCAAGCAATGAAGTGATTTTGCATTCAAGCACTTTGGAGACATTACTTGCATATCTTCATATTTCTACTTCAAGGGTTTGGTCTTGTGTGCATATTTGTCAAAGAGAAAGGTGTGAAAAGTTTTCAACAATTCATCAAAGTCTTTCAAACTCAACAAAACCCTAAAAGAAGCTTGGAGATCACCTACAAGTCTGATTCTATGTATTTGAATTCAGAAACCTGTCAAGAATTGAAGTGTAGACTAGGAGCTATAGATTGCATCTTCGAATTTCCCAAAAGTTGAAGGTGGAATAAGTCACCATCAGTGGCTAATTAGTCCCACTATCAGGCCTCAAAAGTGTTTTTCTGCAGTTCTAGATACCCTTTTGGCTTAAACCTATTTCGGTAGAATATCCTCGAAACAGGACTAAGTTGCCCAGCTTGGCGTAAGTGTGTTATTTGGCTTCAACAATGATTTTTGTAGGATTCCAGAGCTCCTCTACATCACTTTCCAGTTTCTAGGTGCACCTCTCCAATTTCATTAATTTATGTTATAGTTTGTTTGCATATTTAGGCCATTTTGCATATCACATTATGTTTTCAAACATTTTGCATTTCCTTAGTTTTGCATTCATAGTTTACCTTCTTTATCACTTTCCAACCTTAGGAACAATCTCCTTTGACAAATTTCAATCTCCATTGCATTGGGATCTCACGAAATTGTTCTTGAATGTGAGCATTGTGATATTGAATTCCTCTTCCTTTATTCCCCTTTTAGGTGTGGATAAGAGAAGTAGTGACTCCCATTTTCCATTGTTCACATTTTGGTGAACCCAACTTTAGAACATCATATTTCTGATTTCAAGTGCATTTACATCCTAGAATTACATTGCATTGCATTTTGCATTGTTTAATTTGCATTCTAGGGTTTTAAAATGTGCATTGGTGAAAAGCTCATCTAGCTTGTATTTTTGCATTGGATTTCCTTAAAAATCAACAAAATTTTGCATTTTCATATTATATATGCATCTGAAAATCTCAAAAAGCACAAAAATCAATTTAAAAATTATGATTTTTTTTTAAAAAAAATCACTACCTGGACTCATTCGCCACCTTGGGCAACTAGTCTAGTTGCATATTTTTCACTACATTTTCTAGCATTTAATCTACAATTTTTGAGTTTTTGTTTGTTGTTTCTACATTTTTGTTTTACTTTCTAGTATTTCAATTTTAAGCACTTCATTCTTATTAGTTTACATTGCATTTGCATTCACCCCGCATTTAGAAACCTTTGCATGAGTGTTTGGTGTCCTATTGCTAATAGCTTAGTGAGAAGAAGTTTGAGACTCATGTTATCCCACAATAATACACTCGATGTGGATCTTGGGTTATCTAAAGCTTCCACTCCTAGTATTACAACTAGTACACTAGGCATGGATACTACCCTTAGCAACTCTTTTCCTTCCAATAACATGCAAGTTGACACACAAACTGATCACATAATTCACATCCATGAGGACTTAACACATCTCCAACATCAAGTAAGCCTTGAAAAAAATTCAGCCATTGCAATTCCTACCATAGAAAACATCCATTGCATGCTTGAAAGTGAAGAAGGCTAGGACATTGTGAAACACATAGTTGAGATATATACAAAACATCTTCCTCCAACCTCTAGTGCTTCTCAACCAGCAAACACTGTGGTTAGACAAGGAGGACCTCAAACTCCTCCTCCCTCAACCATAGCCTCAATACCTACCTATACCACTCCTCAAGTCACAAAAACACTTCAACAAGTTAGTAATGTGATTCCTTCCTTGAATATTCCTCCTAGTCTGCCTCATTCCTATGTGGCATTGCATGTTTTATCCTCTTCTACAATACCATCTATAAGCATTCCATTCACTTTCCCTACCACTACATACACTCCATCACCACTTTCCCTTCCACCTCATACCACTTACAATGACCCTCTCATAACACAACTTTTCCAAACTATTTCATCCATGCAAAAAAAATATCCACCATAAATCAAAATTAGAATGGACCACCCACATATTATGTTCAAAGCAACCCATTGTCTTTGGAAATATTGCAAACACCAATGCCACAAGGTGTAGAGATGACTAGATTTTAGAAGTATGGAGGGAAGGGATATCCTTCTAACCATGTTAATGCCTACACTGCCTTATGTAGTGACTTTGTCCTTGATGATAAACTGTTAGCAAAACTGTTTCCTAGGGCCTTAAAAGGCACTGCCTTGGAATGCTTCTCACATTTACCAAACAATTCATTTCATTCATTTAATGAACTTGTTGATGCATTTATAAATCATTTCCAAGTACATATGACTCCCAAGAAGACCTTGGCCGATTTGATGAGATGCAAGCAAAACGAGGATGAAAAGATAATTGATTTTATCTCACACTATCAATTGCTTTATTCCCAAATCGATGTCAAAATTCCTGACCCACACCTTCAAAATATGTTTATAGAAAACTTGCAAACTAAACTTTAGGACAAACTAACTATGATGAAATCCCCCTCTTTTATGCACTTGTGTACTACCCTTTGTGATTATCACAATTCAGTTAGTAGTCGAGATACAAAGTCCACTTCTAGTCGAGCTGAGAAATCTGAACATGCCAGTTGACCAAAACAATTCCCAACCATTTAGAAAGAAAAAATAAAGGGTTCTTACAGTTCAACCCCCCTCAGCAACCAACTCAAGCTTTCAACAACCAAGTAGCATTTGTTAAAACTGCGGTTCCTTTTAATTATGGAGATCCGAAAAGAAAATTCACAACTTTACCAGACACCCTTCATAACACAATGTCTCAACTTTTACAACAACAAATGATTACCTTACCTGCCATCAAAGAACCTGGTCCTACTAAGACCTTACCTC
This sequence comes from Sequoia sempervirens, assembly GCA_007258455.2. Lineage (NCBI taxonomy): Eukaryota > Viridiplantae > Streptophyta > Pinopsida > Cupressales > Cupressaceae > Sequoia > Sequoia sempervirens. The sequence goes on along the minus strand of VDFB02324328.1, from coordinate 64,936 downwards.
TGAACTTTAAATCCAATGCTTATTGCCATTATCAAAGACAAAATGGACATGACATGAAACATTGTAAGCGTCTTAAACATATTGTGCAAGACCTCATTGATTCAAGTCGTCTATTTGTTGTCTGTGTTATGATCAAGGTAATAAGTTTGTTGCCCCTCCAAATCAAAACTTGCAAATTTTCACTGATCTAATTCCCAGACATAATATTTCATTTGTCAAAGCTAGTGAAACTCCAAAGAATTATGTGATGAATATCAATAATGAACATCTTGATCCTATCATGCCTATTACTCATGTTAATCCTATGGATGAAATAGTAGTTGCAATAGACGTTACCCCTCGTAAGGGCCAACCTAAGAAATCTCTTGATATTACTTTCTCCTCTAAATACATACTTAAAAATCTCTCTGATGGTCCTCTCTACATAGTCAGTTGTATCTATGACAATCCCACTAATGGGATACTAATAGATCCCGCTTGTGGAGAGAATGTGATCACCAAGGAATTTTTGGTATTACATGACTTTTATCAAGATGATTATGATAAACCGAAAGCATGGATCAAGACACACAATGGTTTTGCTTGCCCTACGATAGGATCGATCGTCCTTCCATTACAAATAGGACCAAAAACATTGGATGTCACATTCTCCATCATCCCACAGTCAGACCAGTTTCATTTGTGGCTAGGCCATCCATGGCTTTGCTCAATGAAAGATGTCCCTTCGGTTATCCATAAATGCTTAAATTTTCCATTTGACAATTAAATATTCAATGTCCACCATAGTGGCTTTAACCCATTGTCTTCTAAAGGAAATTTTTCCTTAGAATCCTTTTGGCTCGAGCCCATGGAACTTATAACGCCTCAACAAGAATTCCTTTTCATAGCTTACCAAAAATTTAAAGCAAAGAAAATAGTAGAATTGTCTCTCTGCAACATGCCCCCATCCACTTCTGACACTCCTATCTTAGATGAAACAATGCTTCAACCTGAACAAGTACCAAATAACCAAGCTCAACCGACACTTGAAACTTCCATGACATCGTCCAAAAGACCAAGAGACAATGAAAACAACTCTGTCATGCCTCCTCAAATAAAAAAAGAAAAGGAGAAAGTGGATGAACAACCTTCCATGGTTCCTTTCATCCCTCCCCTTGGGGAAGAAAATCAACCCATGGTTGATCAACCCGCTCCTTCACAAACACAACTCGACAACAAAGCCAAAAGAAATAGAGGAGCTAGGGAGCGTAGGCATAGACATCGCGCACTTGCTCGCAAGTTACATGAAGAAGAAAATAAAGAAAATAAAAATCCACACTTGACAGAAGCAATGTATGATGACCCTTCTCCCCAACCACAACAAAATAATCCCATACAAAAATCACAACAAGACATTCTCATTCATCCTCCTATTGTGATTAATCTAGATGACGATGATGAGATCGCTAAAATCGATGAGGAGGTGCATAATGATTTGAATAAATTTTTCTCCTCTCCCATGAGCTTAAACAACAAATCTCCTATGCAAAGTGTAGAACCTGGTGTTGCCCCTAATTCGGCACTTACTCTTGTCCCTTTGGCTAGTTTTCCACCCCCGGCATATCTTGAACATGATTGGGAGGCAGATGACTTGCTCGACAGTTGACTTACATTTTCCTTACTAGTCTTTTGATTTTTCTTTTTCTTTTTTATGTTTGCATCTACATAACGTGTTCCCCTATGATGTTTTGTTTGATGTTCTCTCTCTTTGTGCCATTCATCTATTTGTATCTTCATTCTTCCCTATGGCGTACATCACTTTTTCCTTTCCTTTTGTCTTTTTCTTGTGTTTTCCTTTTGTGTATGACGCAAGGCATTGATACATTCATCATGTATCTTTCATGTTGACCCAAAATACTTTCTTTTTCTTTTCCTTTTCTTTTGTCTTTTCTTGTGTTTTCCTTTTGGGGATTACGCAAGTCATTGAGACATTCATGTCTCTTTCATTTTGACCCAAAAGGATTTCTTTTTCTTTGCCTTTTCCTTTGTCTTTTCTTGTGTTTTCCTTTTGGGGATGACACAAGGCATTGAAACATTCATGTCTCTTTCATGTTGACCCAAAATGTTTTCATTTTTCTTTCACCTTTTCATTTTCATTTGTCTTGTGTTTTCCTTTTTGGGATGACGCAAAGCATCGAGACACCCTAGGTCTCTTCCATGTTGACCCAAAAGGTTCTTTCTTTTAATTTGTTCTCACTTTGTTTGTGTCATTTTTTTGGTTCTATGTATTTGGGGAATGATGACAGTTCTGATCTCTCTAAACAACATTACAGCAAAGAACATATTGACCCCAAATCCATAGATCCCTTATGTGTTTGGAGATTTAATTTTGGGGGCAACCCATTTCTTTTATTTTTCCTTTCCTTCACATGACAGCCTTACTCAAAAAAATATGACTTGGCATAGGGCTTTCCAAGTTGGTTCTCATGTCCTTTTTCTTGTTTACATTTTTCATTTGCTACTTTAAAGTAATTGCTCACAATATAGTGTGTAGCAATTCCTTTAAAGTGGGGGCATACATTGGCATTATTATTTTGAATTCTTTTTCTTAGTTCTTAGTGCAACCTTCTTGTTTCATACGATGTGTTTTTTGCTTTGTGGATGATGTTGGGTATAGTGTCCTTCATGAGTGTGATCTATCTGAACATATTACATTCCTCTTAGTGGCTTGATTGGACACACTACATCCCCTAAGTTGTGAATTTTCTATTCTTTGATCAGTCCTTTCTTGGAGACATTAGACACAATGTTCCCTAAGTTAAAGACCTCACATGAACTAAGCAAGACTCCTTTGAACATTTCTTTGCATGTTGCATTTTTCATTTGTTATATGGCCACCTTGCATAACACAACTTGCATGCCTGTGGTTCCATCATGTTCGTTCATGAGCTCCAAGCATACAAAGTTTTTCTTGTCTCCTGAAGCTTGAAAAGTCATTTTATTTTGTGGTGCCTTATTAAAGTTATCAGGAGGTATAACTTTGGTATGGTTGAGTAGGAAGCCCATTCCGAGGCATGACTTTCCCCATAGCCACCTACATGTGTGTGCGTGAATACCAACCATGAGTATATGCTTCTCACCTTTTAGGCCTTCTCACCCAACGGACAACCAAGAGTTCCATCACCTCAGAGTGAGTATGTGTTTTTTTAGACAAATAGCCTAGATCTAATCCACATCATGTTGGACAAACTATCAAAGCTTGATCCGATTCATTCTTTCTTTCATTTTTCTCTCTTTCATCCTTGTATTTGACTACTTTTTCCTTGTCATTGTTCTTAATATCATGTGTGTTCGCTTTGCACTTATGTTAGTTCATTATAAGATCTTGATCCTGGGGGCTTGATCACCCCTCTTAGTTGTTGTTGTCCCATCTTGATAGCATTGGTTCATGGGAACCCCTCTTGATTTTGTGTGGATCTACTTTAGTAAGAGTTTGAAGCAAGTTCATCCTCTCACTAAAGTGGGGGCTAAATGTGGACACTGGAAAAGTAACCCTTCTACTTTTTATTTCTCGTTTGGGTCCTCCTTGTGACTTTGGCCTAGTTTTGCCTTGATTTAATGTTGTAATGTGGTCAACACATTCACATTAGGTCTTGGGCCCTAGCAAATTAAAATAATTCAAGTGGTTCCTTACTTAAGTGTTGTAAAGTGTTGTAACACATTTTCACACTTTTCTAGGACCTTTTTAATATAATTCACCTAAATAACCTCTTTTTATCACTTGCCAAGCCTTATTTCAAAGTGTTGTAAAGTTTTGTAACAAACTTTCGTGCTTTTCTAGACTTGTCATCAATAATTTGACCCTTTCTTATGTTTAAATGATCCCTTTATACACTTACAGGACCTACTTAAGTGTATTTTTTAGAATATTCCCATTAAACATCATTTAATACTCTTTAATTCCCAACACCCACTTAAATTTCCCTGGTGGGACCAAGTTGCCACTAGGGGAAACTTAGTCCCATTTAGCTCAAAAATTAAAATTATTTGAACAAAATTCTGGCAGGATATTATTTTCTAAACCTTGAGGTTAGCCTATGATGTAGTATTTTTAGGAAATTTTGTGTAATCGTGTATAAATATAGGTTTTTCCTCTCATTTTTCATCTCCTAAAATCTCCTTAGTCTCATAAACTCTTCTAATCAAGCAATCAAGTGATTTTGCATTCAATCATTTTATCTACAAGAGTATTCAAGAACTTTCGAGCCATAATCACTTGCATATCTTCATATTTCTACTTCAAGGGCTTGGTCTTGTGTGCAGATTTGTCAAAGAGAAAGGTGTGAAATTTTTTCAAAGTCTTTCAAATTCAACAAAACCCTAAAAGAAGCTTGTAGATAACCTACAGGCCTGATTCTGCAGATTCAGATCCGGAAACCTGTCAAGAACTAAAGTGCAAACCAAGAGCTACAGATTGAATCTTCAAATTTCTTGAAACCTGAAGGTGGAATAAGTCACCATCAGTGGTGAATTAGTCCCATTTCCAAGCCTGAAAAGGGTTTTCTACAGTTCTGGATACCCTTTTGGCTAAAACTTGTTCTGATAGAATCTCCCTAAAATAGGACTAAGTCGCCCAGCTTGGCGTAAGTGTCCCAGTTGGCTTCAATAGTTATTTCTGTAGGATTCCAAAGCTCCTCTACATCACTTTCTAGTTTCCAGGTGCACCTCTCCAATTTCATTAATTTTTATTATAGTTTGTTTGCATATTTAGGTCATTTTGCATATCACATTGTGTTTTCAAACATTTTGCATTTCCTTAGTTTTGCATTCATAGCTTACCTTCTTTATCACTTTCCAGCCTTAGGAACAATCTCCTTTGACATATTTCAATCTCCATTGCATTTGTATCTCACGGTATTGTTCTTGAATGTAAGCATTGTGAGATTGGATTCCTCTTCCTTTATTCCCCTTTAGGCGTGGATAAGAGAAGTAGTGACTCCCATTTTCCATTGTTCACAAGAATATTATTGTTAATAGAATTCAAGAGAAACATTATCAGTCATCTACAATAGCAATTAAGATCATATCAGCATGTCAAATTTCATGTGTGTTCATGTCATGATTTGGAGTTAAAATTGTGATGTAGGTTTCAAGCATTTAAGCATTCAAGCATCAAATCAGTCAATCAATCAAGTCAATTCATGCAAGATCCAACCCTTTGAGTGATGTGTTTAAATTTAGTCATCTAAGGACAACCATTAATATTTTGGTGAGTTGTAACAATCAATTGTTCATTCATCAATTCCTTCCACTTATTATTGTTTCATTATCAAGGTTTAATTACCAACATGGGGTTTGACTCTTAAGGGAAAACCCCATTTACCCAAAAATAAACATTTATTATCTTCTCTCTTTGTATGTGTAGATTTACAGGTGAAGGACTAAAAGTTGATCAAAGGATCAATTTTGTAAATTTTCATTTGTTGTCAACATTGTTGTCAAGACATGGAAACTAAAATCCAGAATCTATCTTCGACTTTTCGACAATAAAACCTAGAGCAAAAAGAATCTCAGATCTTGCACCAGAGGACCCCCAAAGTTGATGAAAATCCTTGTGCAAAGACTCATTCACCCTTGGGTGAATGAGTCTTACTACAAGTCTTGAAACTCACTTTTCTAGGAAGGTATACACCATTCTTCTCTTCTTAGATCTACTTGCAAATTATCGTTTCTATTTCTATTATCATAAAAATATGTATTTTAAGTGTTAGGTCATGCAATTCTCTTAGTTAATGCATTTTAAATTATCTCCCAAAAGTTCCAATAATTCATTTTTTTCATAAGAAATTAGAGATCCAAGATCCCAAAATAGGGTTGGCTCACCTCAAGGTTAAAATTCAACCCCATCCCCTTGTGATATTCTCTCTTTCTAATGAAATTTTAGAGAAAGGAACCTAGATCCTATTGTTCTAAGCACTTGGGACATAGGATCCCTTTTTCTTTATTTCAGATGTTAATATTGCATGGAACTTTTTTTGAAAAAGAAACCATTTAAAAAAGAGAAAATATGGCTCGAGGCAAGTGTTCAGTTGATTATGATTTTTTCTTGCAAAATGATCCACATATCATGGGTACTTCATGCGGAAGAAAGATCATACATTATAATTAACCTTGAGGTAGTAGGAAAGGACATAAAACTCATGTTGCCAATTTGGATACCATTTCTTTCCATAAAAACATCTCTTTCCCAAAATTCAATAAGATTTTAGATCATAATGTGACAACCTATTCATGTCCTTGAGGGTAATGATTAAAAGGACAAGTCATTTCTTAAAATGAAGATTTAAAATTTCTTGTTTAGCCTCATTCCCATAAAGGAAAAACATTTTCATTCTCTAGTCATCAAAGATATACTTTCCCATCCACTAAATGTAATGGTCCCATCCCATAAAATATGGGGGAAAAGTGATATTTAAAATGATTAAATAAACTCTAGAAATAAGAAACCACTTCATCTTAGTAGGCTGACACAATAACACCATTTTTAGAATTTATAGTCTCCCATTTGGTAACAAGTATTTCATATTATATTACTTATTTTATATTATATAGATATTATCGAATCTCCAACACGTATAGTCAGAGCATGATATGCTTTCATTGAAAGCCACATCAATCGCCATATTTCCTTCCTTGTAGGTGTAGGATATCTTGCATTGAAGGAAACTATCAATTAGATCTTTGTAATCCTCTATCATTTTTGTAATCATACATGGTATAAGAGACTTACCTTTCAAGATATTAATGATAAACATAGAATCTCCTTCAATGATGACTTTATTGTTGCCTCTTTCTTTTAGTCTCTTGACTCCCCACCATGCCACTAAAGCTTCTGCAAAATTACAGGAACATATACCAAGGCTCTATGAAAACACCGTTGTTTTTTCTTAGCATTCCCCCCACAGTAGTCATTCCCAAGTTACATTTATAAAATCCATCAAATTTAAGTTTAATCTAGCCTTCCTAAGAGGGGATCCACTTGGTTTCTCTTCTACACAAAGCTTTGGTCCAATTTATTCAAGTTAAATCATGCTTGATACCACATAATTATTTAATTATAATTTCTCCATATGAAGGTAACACTTTGGAAAATCCGTAATTAGTTTTATTTATATTTTCCTACAATTTTTGTTTCATTGACACAAAATCTCCATGTTGTTTCTTTTTTGGTCCCTAAAAATTTTCTTATTTCATTCTTTCCACATATCCTAGGAAAAAAAGGAGGAATTTTTCTCCACAAGTTAATTACGATGCGATGAGAGAATGCACAGTTACTCAAGATATTAACAAGATCCTTAAGAGTTGAGGGGAAAACCCAATGAACTAGTAAGGACTTTAGGACATTATTCTAGACTTCAATCGAGAAGGAGCAATTTAGGAACATGTGATCTATGCTCTCAACCCCTTTAAGACATAGATAAATCTATATATAAATTGGAATCCATGCATATTGAGGTTATCTATAGTAGAAATTTTTTCATGTAATAATCCACCAAAAAATAATTAATTTTTGGAATAGTTTATGATTCCAAACCTATGATCAGTTGAAGTTACTATTAGGGAGGAGTGACTATTCCAACATGATATAAGTTGATTTAGTTGAGAAAAGTCTAGAGGAATATTTTTTCCATATCCATTTATCCACTGTGTCCAGAGGCAAAGAAAGTACAATCACCTATCTGGTTTCTTAAATTTTTCATAAGTTTTTTTTCCCTTTGTTGTATGCCCCCTCTCAATCTGAGTTTTTCCCCATTAATGTTCCTAAATTTTTTTCCATTTTGAAAAAGAACCTCTCTATTCTATAAAATTAAAGATAAATTTGTCATTGTCCCAAATAATTCTTTCTTTAATATGATTCAATTGAATGAAAGATGAGAGAGCAAGCCTTTATTCCACATGTCTTCCCAAAACCCAATTTTCAAACCACTGCCCACTCTTCTTTTGATCCCCTATTTAATGGTGTCCCTAATTTTGACCACATTGTTCTAGATAAATGATCTATTTCACAACTCATAGAATAGAAATTTCCTTTGATCCTCATTATCAAGGTATTTATATTTCAAGATGACGGCCCAATTTTTTTTATCTTGAAGGAATTTCCATCCTATTTTAGCTAGGAGAGCCTTGCTGAAAATTCTCAGTCTTTTGATATCCAAGCCCCCAAAATTTTTTGGCATACAAACCTTTTCCCAGCTAACCAAGTTAATCCAAGACTTTTCTTCTATTCTTTCCTAGAGGAAGTTCCTCCAGATTTTTTCAATTTTATAGACTATGCAAGAAGGTATTTTAAACAAGGATAGAGAATACACTAGAATTTTTTGGAGGGAAGCTTTTAGGAGATGAAGTTCTCCAACTTGGCTAAGGAGCTTACCCTTCCAACCAACCAATTTCTTTTGTAATATTTTAATAATTGCATCTAGTAGCTATTAGGGGGATTTTTGGAAATTAGAGGTAAGCCAAGGTAAGATTCTAGAAGAATAATGGATTGGCATCCCAGGATCTCGGTTACTCTATCCTTAACCAACTAATCAATATTGAAGAACTAAAGCTTACTCTTTATGTAGTTTATGAGATTTCGTAAGGCACAAGCATAGCTTTCCAGGGTTTTTTCCAATGGGTAGCTTCTACTATCAAGTATTTGTAAAAATGAATGGTATTATCCACAAATTGTTGGTGAGAAGCCAGAGGTAGAGAAAAAATAACTTTTACCCCTTTAAGGATTCTTAGGTCAAGAAATTTTTGAAAATTCCTTCCAAGGACTTCAACCACCATTATGAATAGATAAGGAGAGAGGGTTCCCCCTTGTCAGAGGCCTCTCCCACTGAATAAATATCCCCTTGGAACTCCATTCACCAAAACAAAAAAATTGGGTGTTGTGACAAAAGTTTCAATCAGATTCAAGATCTTTCCTTTGAACCCATACTTTTGTAGGACAACCATCAAAAACTATCAAGAAAATTTTTCATAAGCCTGGGATATGTCCAATTTTAGGTCCATGCTAGGTTTCTTGGTGTACTCCATAGAATAGATATACTCATGAGTAATCAAATATGCATCCAAAATTTGTCTTCCTGTAATGAAACTTTTTGATTGGGGGAAAACATTTTATGAATAAATCCTTTCAGTCTATTGACTATGAGTTTGTAGAAAATATTATAAACTATGTTACATAGAATTATTGGTCTATAATTCTACATTGTGAGACTATCACCATTTTAGGAATCAACACAATGAAAGTAGAGTTTAACTGTTTTAGCGGTTTTCCTGATCTGAAGAAATCTCTTGCAACATTAAGGAGGTCCATAGAAATCACCCCAATCACCCCCAAAAAAATATTGGAAGAAGGTTGGAGGGAACCCATAAGAGCCTAGGGCCTTGTAAGAACCAAAATAAAACACAAAATTGTTTAGTTCTTGATGTATGATATAGGTTTCCCCAAAAACCCAAGATCTTTTTCATTGAGGATATCGGGAATGATTTCAATAAATTCCTCCATATAGGAAACATCCAGATTATGACCATCCATGGAATCTATAAAGTAAGAAATAACATATGTTATGTCATTTTCCTCACTAAGGATAGTCCCATCTTCCTTAACAAGGGATTTGATCTTGTTCCTTTTCCTATGTCTCAAGTTGGATTGGTGGAAGAATTTAGTTATTTTGTCATCCTCTCTTAGCCACTAGATTCTTGATTTTTGTTTCCAATAAATCTCCTCTCTTTTTGAAAGCTTGAACCATTCCATTCTTAATTCATTTTCTTTAACTAAAGTACATGATCAACTTTCGTATCTTCTTCTTCCAATATTTTATGAATCTCCTGAAGGCTAGATTGAATATTTTCCTTGTCTTGAAAAATATTTCCAAAGGAAACTTTATTCTAGCCTTTAAACTTCTCTTTAATTCTCTTTAGTTTTTGGGCAAGACAAAACATAAGGGTTCCCAGACAAGGTTGAGTCCGCCATATTTGAACCAAAGCTTTAAAATTAGGATGAGTAGACCACATCATTTCATATATGAAGGGAAATTTTCCTTTAGTAATGGAATCCTCCTAGTCAAGAAGGGTGGCATTATGATCCAATCCCATTCTAGGAAGGGCATAGAATCTTAACTTAGACAAGATATTCCAATTATTATATATAATAAACCTATCAAGTTTAAATTGTATGTGATTTTTTCTATTTCTTTTGTTAGATCAGGTGAATAAGGACCCTTGGAGGTCAATATCCAATAATCCCTGAGAAGAAACAAAGACCATTAGATCCATCATATTATCAGAGAAGTCAACAAAACCCACTGTTACTCTGAGGGGAATAAAGGGGTATTTAAATCCCCACTGAGCATCTAGTGGTCCCCATTAGAACTTGAGATTAAGGAAGATATGAAATTCCAAAGAGAAGCTCTAGCAGATTTGGAATTAGGAGCATAATTGTTGACAACATTCCATTTAATTAATGAGTTCAAATCCTCCATATAGGTCATCATACTATTCTTAGAAAAGGTTCCTTTAGAACCTTTTACCCTACAAGGGTTCCAAAGTGTAGTTATACCTCTGGAAGCCCCATCAACATCACACATATAGTAATAATTAGAAGACCAAATATTATTCACAATCTAGTCAAAGATAGTATGCTACATCTTTTTTTCCTAAAGAAGTAGAATATCAATTTTGTGATTAACTATACAACATTTAACAATATGTTGTTTAATAGGGTTGTTCAAGCCTCTAATGTTCCAAGACAAGATTCTCATTGCAATTGTTAAGAATGTCAATGACATACTGACACTGAAAAAAGGGGTTAAGGCCCTCAACTGAGTTATTTCTTCTGTTTATTATTTTACAATTAGAAGTATTCTCAATATCTATGAAATTTCTAACATTTGGTATATTCCTCTCTTATTAAGGAATTAATCTTTGTAATAAATATGAATTCGTTAAAAACAAGCATTCCAATATAAGTTTGATATCTTCGCACATGTATTTCCCACACAAATTAAACAAGGCTTGATATCTCATAATTTAATATTGAGTTGAAGAATAAAGTTCTATCCTATTTGTTTATGATCCCCTCAAAGATGAAAAGAATTTATGATCTAATTATATATATTTAATAAATTGACAAAATATTAGTGTTAATTATGAATTTTAATGTAAGATCTATGTATGATGATGGTAATTTTATTTAAATAATAATTTAATCTATAATTCTTTTAGGTCACACTTTAATTGGTGAGTGACTACATGATAAATCTTCTTGTTGGTTTGTCTATTTTGTGAATCAATCATGAAAACTTAAGAAAACTCAAGTTCATTTTATTTATTTTTAATATAAAAGTTATTTTTTTATTAAAAATAGACCCAAGTCTAACAAAGAGACATAAAAAGCATATACCATCCCCCTTCTTATGAGGAATCAAATTATTGAATGCTTTTCTTGAATTTGATTAACAAGAATTTAAGTATCATGAACCACAAAGAAAATATTGCACCTAGTATCTTGAGCTCATAGGAAATAATCATAAGAGAATCCAAGGTCTCCATTGGTCATTCATGATTTGGTTTCCTCTCATACATGATCATATTCATTTAAAATAGAAACAATATGCCTATCACATTGATTGTCCATCATGACTACACGATTTGTAACAACTGTCTGCTCAACTTGATTGGGAGTAATATCATAATCTATTGTTCTTGAATATGAAGTATCAATACTATCAATCCTATTAGAATTTTTCCATCTTGTAATCTAAAAAAAAATTATATCCTTTGATCCACTATTTCAGTGTAACTACAATAGTCGTGGATAGCAAGTGGACTTGTAATAACTTTCTTTAGTCTATAAAACAACTCATGTATCTTTTTTAATGATGTTGGATGAAAACATTAGGAGATTGGTAATACACAAAAATTGATTTTATGCCCTTGTTTTAAGCTAGCTCACATTGCATGACTTTTGTGACACAAACATCCATCAACCATTTTAACATAATGCTTCTCACACCTTGGGGAATGGGTTTTTGTATCAAATTTAGATGAACATATGGATGTTTCAAAATAACACCATGAGGTTCAGTTCCTATATATTCAACAATATAAACCTCAAAGAAAGCTTATCATGCAAGAGAGAGAGCATGATATGCATTCAAGTACTGCATCTCAAGTCACCAAGTAAAACAATAGCCACTCTACCCTTCTTTTTCATTTTACCATATATTATGGAAAATGCTTTGAGGTTGATATATAGATTGCTTGTATAATTCAAATGAGCTCTAAGCATGTTGAGTGTCAGTGACTACAAGGGTAGAGGCTTATTGTGTGATTGGTTCTTCTTCACACTCTCTCCTAAGATTCAAATTAGAGGCATGGAAAATTATTTTCTCAACCTAATCTCAAGTATATAAAAAAATATTATGCATAATTGTTGCAAAATTCTTGCCATGGATCATCTCCTATAAGCATCACCCCATCATTTGTGTATACAACCTAATAGCCTTTTTTTGGATCCTCTAGTTGTCCTTCAAAATTGAATATCATGGCCTCAAACTCATGGATGAGATCATTGTATACTTAAAATTTTGTACGATCCTTAGCTCATCGAAGAAAACTACTTTGCTTATGTGGCTTAGTACAACTATGCACTCTATTTCTTGTAATGGTCTCCAAGATTTTTGTCTTGCTCACATCTAATAACAAGTATATCAATTTGGTCATCATTTTTTGGCTCCAATTTTTTATCAACCTTCAAAAATTATGAATGGAAATATTATGGGGCCTTGTCTAAGCTATGCACTTTATTTCTTGTAGTGGTCTCCAAGATGTTTTTTCTTGCTCACATCTAATAAAAAGTGTATCAAATTTGGTCATCATTTTTAGCTCCAATTATTGATCAACCTCTAAAAATTGTGAATGAAAATCTTATGGGGTATGAGTAAAACTTTTAGGTCTTCCTCATACAAAAAAACTGTATTTTTTGATGGATTTGTCTCACTACTTGAGAAATTTTCAATCAATTGAAAACCAATTTTTGAAACCTAAAATATGCCACCCTCACTTACATCATTGATTTCACTTAGTCATCACTTGACTCATTCATTCAAACTGCTGGGACCTTATCCACTAATCATCTATGTCATTCTATCTTCACCTGATTATCCACTGATCTCCTAGGACCTTATCCATTGATCAACTAATCATCCAAACATCACCAAATTCATTTATTCATCTCCTAATGCATCTGATCATTCACTACATCGCTTTATCATCCATCTAATCAAGTCATCACTTAATCACCTAGGTCATGATTTTATCAACTAATTACCTAGGTCCTAATTTTATCTAATAATCATCTATTTCATTTAGTCATCACCTAGGTCTTGTTTCATCAATCGTCATCTAAATTATCCATTCATCACCTAGAACACGCATTATTACCTAAAACCTAGTATCCAATTAAATGATTCCCAAGTTATTTAATTAAATTTTACTATCATTATTCATTCATTTTATGATTAATTATCCAAAATTATCCATATATATATATATATATATCCATTTAGTTGATTATTTATCCAAACAATATCCATTAATACATTAATTCAATATTAACTTCCACCTCATATGCACAAATAATTATATTAATTAACTATTAAATCAAAAAATTCCACCTCATTTAGTTGACTACTTGGTTTAATCAATTCACTCAAAGTCACTCCAAATCCCACTCATCAATCAAATCTAGTTCACTCATCCATGCAATAGTCAACTCTCCTTGATTCTCTCATGCACTCAGTTAACTCTTCCATGTAGGCAATTGAATAATGAATCAGATCTATTAACTCCTTAGTCACATTGAGTTGAGAAATTATAATTATTTTAATTAAAAATTAAAATATTGTGTAAATCACATATGCATGCCACATGTCCTCATCAATCCCCCAAATCAAGGATTAGATATGAGGTTCTAGATTCAATCCTAGTCATCCATCAAATCATCTTGCAACATTACAAATCAAACTCATCCCACAAGAAGTTAATCAAGCATTCAATCATACATCAATATTTTGTCAAATTATCATTCAGGTAATGTTAATGTTATGCTAGCAAATCAAGCATCCACATCACAAAGGAGAAAAATTTTACACAAACTCAATCAAAGGTTTGCATTTGAAATTTTGAGTATTGAATGGGTTGATGCTATTTCATTTCTTTGTTTTATATATATACATTTTGGTGAACCCAATATGAAATTGTGTATCTAATATGTGTACTTGTGAGTTTTTTTGGGGTTTTATCTTATAAGTGAATATTTTTTTGAAGAGGTTTTGGATATCAAAATTTAATAATAGCCTCATATTGTGAAATAGGTGTCACGGTTGCATTCTAACATGCCAAGTGATGACTTTTAACATATAATTTTTTATTATTTTGTTACTATAGCATTTGATAATTTTTTATAGTCAAAACCACTATTGTTGTGTCAAATCATCCAAAACCACCCTTGTTTATGTCAAACCCATGCATTAATCTCTCAAAATCACACATTTTTTCCTTAAATCGTTATTTTGTGATCAAAACCATGAATTTGATGTAAAAAACACTATTTTTTATCAAAATAATGAATTTCCTCATACAACCACCTTTTTGTTTTTAAAACCATGTATTTTTGTTGTTTAAAACCAAGCTTTTCTATAAAACCACTAAATTTTTTTTTTAATTGAAAACCACCATTTTAATATTGAAAACTATATTGTATTCCTTAAAACCATTATTTTTGTTGAAAACTACAATTTTAATAACGAAAACCATGTTTTTTCTTTTTAAAACTATGATTTTGGTTGAAAAACGTCATTTTTTATCAAAACCATCATACTATTCAAAAAACTATGGTTTTTTATTTCTTTTTTTTTTATGAGCATTTAGCTCCTGGTCACATAAGTGATTAGGATCTCCCTTCCAACACTCAACCCTTGAATCTATATTCTTGTAAGCCCTTGGTCCTCTCCAAGCCTAAGAGGCTTATCACATGTTAAAAGGCACAGGACAACTGAGAGGGGGGGTGAATCAGTTGTCACCAAATTCAAACACAAAACTTCAAACACTTATCAACTTCACCACACTATTATGTTATTAAGTATGAACATCAAATGCATATAACAGAAAGCAAAATCAACACAATGAACACCAAATTTTATGTGGAAAACCCAATAAGGAAAAAACCATGTTGAGGATTAACTCACAATATAAAGTAATAGAAAAACCAAATACAAGAGGCTCACTGCCCGAATACAAAGGCTCACTGCCTACAGAAAGGACTCACTTTCCAATAGGGAGGCTCACTACTTACAGATACAAAAGATAACAGAAAGATCCACCACAACAATTTACACACATCCACAGCCTTGATTAGAAGATTGCAGAAACCTTTAGCTCACTACTTTCAGCAATCTAACACAATAAAGTATTGTTGCCTCAACTTACTTTTGCACAACTATGCTCTTCACTTGTGGCTTACTTCATTTCTTTGTATAATTTAATCCTTCACATCTCAACTTGCATTTATACCATCTTCAACCTTAGAAACTTTCTCCAAGGTTGGTCACATACACTTCATTTCATAAATTCAAATTAGGTCAGCAACTCAACATTCTCATGGTGGAAAGGAATGAGAGTGGACCAATTAAACACTTAACCAAGACCAAAAGCAACATCTCTAATCAACCACATGCTTCCTTAATTAATTTTTTAATTCTTCATATGAAGTGTAAACACCAAGTCGGCCAAACCTAATAAAAACACAAATGAACATTGAAGTACACACTTCCCAGCAAGAAGATAACATGCGAATGATGTAACATGATTCATTATGCATGAGAACACATCTCAAATTCCTTCAGATACACTTGCAACAAGTGCAACAACCTTCAAACAAATAAGACCTTCCAACAGTCCATCTGGATTGTGCAAACACATACAGCAACTCTGAAACTCACCTTCTGAAACACCAAACCATGAACATCTCTACCAGAACCCAGAGAACATTATTACAAGACATATTCCAGATCCGCAAGATCTGAAACAAATTAGCAGAGGACTGTGGAGTAGAAACATTTCTCTCAATCCATAGACAAGCAACTTTGCCAAACCGGTTCACACACTGGTGAACACAACTTTCACACTCCATCAAACCAAAAGCTACAAATCAAGAGATTTCACCAACAAATCCCCAACAACAATCCTTCAAATCTGCACAAGCATAGGATCAACACAGAAGAAACGTGGAGCACATACCGTAGCACATTCTAAACACATACATAACTTTGACTTCACTCTCTATTAATTTTCTCAAAAGCACTTGGTAACTCATCATTTCAGCACATCTACAACATCATAAGGATAGCTCCATGTACTCACAACATCTCAACAACATCTCAACTATACATGCACAATCTACAACATTTTGAACTGTGTTGACATCAATGACAACACCACCAAACTTGCTCATACTTGCAACAATCTCCCCCTTTGTCATTGATGGCAACACATTATGTGAAAAACCATCAAAGACAATACACTCCTTTATTTTTAGATTAGACAATCTGCACAACATTCCCGCATTCTCAATATTCTGGGAAAAGACCTTCTCTTTGTCTTCTACTATTTTTCACATGACTCTCTCTTCCCCTTTGACATCAATGGAAAAGATCAAAAACTCTTATCACTCAACCCTTAGGAGTGCACCCATGCAACACATACTGCAACAATCAAAACTTTCTACTCCCCCTATGGAGTAGACCCATTCATCAGTCTAGATAAATGAAGAATTTATGGATTCATTGGATTGATGCACCTTCATGTGCACCTAGTTCAAAGGGCCAATGACCCCCAACATCTCCCTGAGATACTCAAAAGTATCCTTCAGAAGAGCCTTAGTAAATATATATGCAATTTTTTCCTTTGTAGACACATACTCCATCCTAACTTTATTCTCCAATACCTTCTCTCTCAAGAAATGATATCTGATAGATATATGTTTTTTTCTTGAATGCATTACCGGATTCTTTGAAATGTTTATAGAACTTTTATTGTCATAGAAGATAGAAATAGGCTCATCACATATCACTCCAATATCCTTTAGTGTTTGCTTCATCCACAAAACCTGTGTGCAACAAGATGTTGCAACAATATACTTTGCTTCTGCAGTGGATAAAGAAACCAAGTCATGTTTCTTACTTAACCATGAAACCAATCTTCCACCAAGAAAGAAAGCACCTTCGTTGGTACTCTTCTGGTCATCCACACAACCAGCCCAATCTGCATTGGTATAAGCACTTAAAGTGAAATCAGTATCCTTAGGATACTATTGGCAACTAGGATTGCACCCTCAGTCAAGCTAGGCTTGGCTATCCTATTGCAACATGGAAACACTCTCTAATTTGTGGGTCAATCAATTGGTGAGAGAAAATCTCTAGAGTGGGTTGGTTCCCTCTAGCTAATCACCTAACCTATGCACTTTCAGCTGAAAAAGGGAAGGAAGGAAGTTGCAGAATGAAACCTACAACTTAAGATCATCAACTAGACATTCAGATATTTTGACAAAACTTAACCCACAATAGCCTCCCTTAAAACATTAGCTCTCACAATCCACCTTAGGACATTTAGCTCAATAGTTTTTTTTATAAAGATTCAAAAATTATTGAATGCAATATGCAACCTAAACTAACTGCAATTTCTCATCCAAAACTCACAACAATAAGACAAAAGAAGGACTCACTACTCTGAATCACAAACAATCATCAAATTATCACTGCAAGTGTATAAGGAAAGCAAAAGAAAAACTCTACTACTTATATTAAAATTGAAGGAGTAAGACAGCAAAATCTGATTCAAAAGTTTACAAAACTCTCTGCAATGCATATGAGATCAAGAAAAAGAATTCTAAACCCCTGGGAGATTCAAATTTCTCAAACTATATAGCCTCCAAGTCACATCCATGATGATAAAATAGAAAAATTTGGCCCACTACCTCTCCAAAAAGCAAGTCATTCTGCATTTTTCAAGCTCAAGCAAAAGCCTAGAAAATAGTGCCAAAAATCAGCTCCAAACTACCTCGAAAAGATGGAAACTTTTCATCTCCAAAGGTTCCATCTGAAAGGTCCTCCAAAACAGGTGCAAACAGCTAGAAACTGAAAATAGAAACTTCAGTTTGTCACCCACTTTCCAAATCTGCCCAAGAACTCAAGTCAAAATGGAAATTTTTGTTGTCAACTCAATGTGCATCATCTAATTGCATTCAAACACTAACAAACACCAAGGTAATTTATAGAAACATTACCATTAGTGTTGTTTTACAATCATATGCAGTTTCTGAATTACAATATAGAAAGCCCAGGGATTGAATTTGATTTTTACAATTCATCTCCAATTACTCTATTTTTTCTTTTTCTATCTCCAAATATTTTGATTTTTTGCATTAAAGTTTGCAAAAAATCAAAACATTATACAAGGCGCTCTATACACTTGATTTTTCTACAAAAAATCATAAAAGAAATAAGCCTCTATCTCATATAGCAATTCAAACTTCAAGGGGACCCTACTGCATAGGACTTAGGCAACAATTAAAAGGCCTAGAGTCATTATTTTGATTTTTACAAGGTAGGGAGCATGAAATGTTTCTAAGGCATTGCAAGAGGCTTACCCTAATGTGCATGGTTTTAAATTTTATTTTCTTAAAAATCACAAAAAAATGCCTAAGGCATTCGACCTAGGCAACAAGACATTTGATGAAGAGGTATTAGCAAGCATTTTTGAAAAATATAAAAGATGTGACAAAAATTTGCATTCGGTCTAAGGCATAGGGAAAACCCTAGCCTCAAAACCAACCTTCAAACACATTTTCACAATCATTTTGCATCAACCTCTTTGGGGAAAAACATAGGCTTGTTGGGCATCGCCATGGGAGTTAGGGTTTGGAGGTTTGGACTCACCATTCGAGCTTGATTCTTGGCCATTCTTGTCGAGTTGTCCTCTACAATCACTAGTAAGTTATTTGTTTTCATTTAGATGCACCTTTGACTTCATTTTGAAAATAAATCATGCCTTTGGGTTGCGGCCATGACTATGGTTTTTGATGTTTTTTGTGTTTTATTATGTCGACATTGTTTCTCCACTCTTTGTGACCACCATTGGAGGGTTTGTTCGAGCTCTAAAAGTGCTTTGGCCATGGAATTTGATGAGATTTCTTCTCTACACGGCCATGGTACGCTCCATTATTCTCCATATGATGCATTTCCCTCTTAAATAGAAGCTTATTCAAGCTTTTCTCACAAAACTAATGAAGATTTTGTGTATTTCTGAGCTCAGCCATTACATAGGTTGCGGCCATGCTATGAGTATTCTTCTATTTTTGCAAAAAGATGACTATGGGATCAACCCATGATGTGCAAATGATATCATTGTTAAATGAAAACATTATTTTGAATGACAGTTCTCCATTTTCTAAGTTTTCAAAACCTCTCATGGCAACAGGCTATAGCTTTGGTTTCTTCATTTTTTGGGAGCTCCATTGTTTGTATGAGACCGAACCCTTGTTTTTTTCTCCTGTGATTGCATCTAGTGACAAAACACTAAGTGGGTATTTATTTTCTGAAGAAAGAAACTCTCTCAGGCCGCGGCCATGAGAGCACTAGCTAGGGTTTCTATGTAATTTAATTTCTTATGCTTTCCATTAAACATGTATAAGCACTTGTCACCTCATTTTCTAGGTTTACTCATCCATCATGGCCATGGCGATTGGCTCTATTATCTACACTTAACACTGGCATAGTCCATTGGTAACAAGCTCAAAACACTTGATTTGCTTTGTATTTGTGTTTGGAACACATTTTTCCTGAATGAGTATCATCATTTGTGAAAGAGAAGTGACTCTCAGGCTATGGCCATGAGAGTTTAGTTCAGCTTGCTTGCATTTAATTTTGAGGCTTGACATACTTTACTTTCTACATCTTGAAGAATTTTAATGGAAACAATGTGAAATATCTCTTGAAGGCTCGAACTGGGTATTATGCATTTGCTTCATTTTGAAACCCCAGTTTCTTGTAGCATAAGCACACTCTTCTTAAGAGGCAAAATGATTCACTGTATGTGCTCATTATTGTGACTCCATTTGCTTACTTTTCATAATGCAAACTTCACTTCACTTAGAATTTTACTTAATGATGCAAGTTGATATGTATTTCTCTAGTGACATCTTGTATTCTCTCTATTCAATGAAACTCAACTTTATTTGATGTCATTTCAGTTGCTTATCAAACAAAATGCTTACCCATGCGCCTTTATGCACTTTCTCATTTCACCTTTAGATATGGATGCCATACACTTGCATACATCTAAATACATTGAATATTGATATGTTTGATTCATTTAATGCCATACTTTCACTAAATCATTATGATACTCCTATAGGTTACTTCGATGTTTTTCATCTCTTATTTCATGCACTTGAATACTCAAAAAAATGCATATCCAACTTCATATCTTAATACAACAATGCAAATGAGATTTTCCCCTTATGTTTGTAGCATCAAAAGTATTGAAACGAGCTTAAATTTATCACAAATACCTTCATTAATGGTGTTGTTTCACATTGTATTCACTCAAACACTTAATGCATTGTACCTAGATTCAACCATGCCTCTTTTTCATTCATTCTTTTATTTCAGAAGTTCACTTGCAACCACTTGTAAACTCATTTCTTCACAGAACCAGAACTTACTTTGGCACTCTTCATGCATTTTTTTTTCTTGGGAATCAATATTTGATGTAAGACTATTCTTCAAGCATGGAGTATTTTGAAATATAAGAACCTGATGATGATAATTGAAAGCTTCTTCATTTCCTTCAATTATCACTTGATTTACAATCAGGGCATTATGTATGCCTGTTCACTATCACATTTTTTGATGATGCACTTGATGATAATTCACTTGAGCAATTGA
Source organism: Sequoia sempervirens (assembly GCA_007258455.2). Classification (NCBI taxonomy): domain Eukaryota; kingdom Viridiplantae; phylum Streptophyta; class Pinopsida; order Cupressales; family Cupressaceae; genus Sequoia; species Sequoia sempervirens. Next base: position 43,901 of record VDFB02324328.1, on the reverse strand, counting down.
TCCTCTATGATTTTCAATTCATTGCACTATCAGACTTGATTCTCCTAGATGATCACTTGCTTGAGCTTTCATGGCACTTGGATGCACTCCTTCAGATGCATATCTCTTTGAGCAATATTGAGTTTTTCCCTTTCTGAAACCCCTATTTGGAATGTTGAGGGTCAGCATGTCGGGTCTCAACCCTTGTGGGAGCCCATTTTACACCATATGCTTTATGATATTCAAGACAAAACAGCAACATGGATTTTCCTATACCTGCACAAGAAACAAACAATATTAGATTAAAAAAATAAATTCAGAAGTTTCTCATGATGTTTTCTCCTTGGTATTCTCTTGTACTCCTCTTGATCTTGCTCAGTTGATTCAATGCTTGGCATAGAAAATATTCTACATTATTGTTGATGGATCATCTAGGAATGTTCATAGTCTGAGCTCTAACAAAACTTTCATCCACTTGCAGGTTCACTTGGAGCATGGAAGCAAAAAGGAGAGCTCAATACTGAAGTCAACTCAAAGACACCATCAGGAAATGACGATAATGTTCTTTCTTACATGCTCTTTCTCCTTTTCAATTTTTAGTAGCGTAGAATATTCTTTGTGATTCATTGTTCAGCTACTCCCACGGCTTGTGTGGGACACTTGATTCTCCTTTTTACTCCAATCTATAAAAAAACAACATTTATGAAATAATTATTCAATTTTACACTTTTCTTTTCTTGCAAACAATGTATTGAACATTGTGAATGAATGATAGAATGAAAGCACTTCTTTTATTTTTTATGCAATGCTTAATGCTACAAAATAATATAAGGCAACTAAAACACATTGCACTTCTTAAGAACTCAACAATTCAAATATTTTCAATGGTTAGAACATCTGCAGAGACAAACTGAAATCTTTCACCTTAAAATGAACTTGCATAACCAGCTCTATCAATTTGAGTTGTATGAAAAATTGATAGCAGATACTATAAGCCATAATCTGGTGTGCCTTTAATATATTTGAATTTATCCCCTTTACAGCTGTAACATGTGCTTCTTTACATTCTTCTTGAAATCTGGCAACTAAACATACTGCATACAAATATCTGGTCTGATAGCAGTAAGATACAACAATCCACCAATCATAGATTTGTATGCTCTAATCATCTTTAGCAGATTCATCATCTTTACTTAGCTTACATCCGGTCACCATAAGAGTACTAACCAGTTTGGAGTCATCCATTCCAAACTTCTTCAATATCTCTTTCACATATTTTGATTGTGAAATGAATATCCCCTTATCAATTTGATTTACTTGAAGACCAAGAAAGAAATTCAACTCACCGATCATGGAAATTTCAAATTCTTTTTGCATTTCCTCTACAAATCTCTTACACATACCTTCATTTCCTCCAAAGATGATATCATCAACATATACTACCACTATCAATATTGTGTTACCTTGCACTTTGAAGTAAAGATTGTTGTCAATAGAGCCTTTGTTGAATCCTTGGTGTGTTAGGTATCTATCCAATCTTGTATACCATGCTCTGGGAGCTTGTTTCAGTCCATACAATTCCTTTTTCAACAAGTACAAACCATATTTGGTTTGTCTGATAACCGAAATCCTTCAGGTTGTTCCATGTATACTTCTTCTTCTAGTTCTCCATTCAGGAATGCAAACTTGACATCCATCTGATATACTTTGAAATCCTTGTGAGCAGAAAATTCCAAAAATGTCCTAATAGCTTCCATTCTTGCCATTGAGGAAAATGTCTCTTCAAAGTATATGCCTTCAACTTGTGAGTATCCCTTGCATACAAGGCTTGCTTTGTTTCTTATAACTTCACCATTTTCATTCAACTTATTCCTACACACCCATTTTGAACCAATTACATTCTTATTCACAGGTCTAGGAACCAGTTCCCATTTCTGATTCTTCTCTATTTGTTGCAACTCTTCTTTCATAGCTCTAACCCAACTCTCATCTTCACATGCTTCACACATAGACTTAGGTTCTATTTTAGAAAGTAAACACAGATTTACCTCAGCTGCTACTTTACTTCTTGTCTTCACACCTTCACTCTTATCTCCAATTATCTGTCCCTCCGAATGATTCTTCTAGACATACTTAGGAGTCTTAGGAACAAGTTTTGGTTCATTTTCTTCTTATTCATTTTTTTCTTCTTCCTCTTCCTTATTCTCTTCAGGTACTGGTGTATAAATAGGATCATATATTTCAACTTCACTTATCTCAATAGGTTTGTGCATATCCTCATCAACCTTCACATTAGCACTCTCAACAATCTTCCTCAATCTTTTATTGAAGCATCTATATGCTTTGCTAGTAGTTGAATATCCAAGGAAAATCCCTTCATCACATCTAGCATCAAACTTCCCAAGATTCTCATCATCTCTTTTAATGTAACATTTGCTTCCAAACACCTTAAAGTATTTCACAATAGGAGCCTTACCAGTCCATAACTCATAAGGAGTCTTTGTGTTGTTGCCTTTGATCTAAACTCTGTTAAGAACATAAACAACAGTGGGTATTTCCTATCTCCAGTACACATCAAGTACATTTGCTTCTTTCATCATGGTTCATGCAGCTTCCTGTACAGTCTGGTTCTTTCTCTCAACCACTCCATTCTATTGAGGGGTTCTAGGAGCAGAAAAGTGTCTCTTTATGCCATGCTCTACACAAAATGAATTAAACCCACTAGAAGTGAATTCTCCACCTCTATCAGATCTCAAACATTTGATTCTTAGGTTCACTTCATTTTCTACTTTTTCTTTGAACACTTTAAACCTATCCAGAGCCTGATTCTTCTCTCTAAGAAAAGCAACCCATTTCATTTGAGAATAATCATCAATAAGGAGCATGAAATACTTGTCACCATTTAGGATTCTTATTCTAGTAGGACCACAGAGGTTTGTATGGATTAATTCCAGCATTCCGGTAGTAGATTGCTCTTTTCCTTTGAAACTGCATCTTGTATGTTTCCCTAACTGAGAACTTCTACAAATAGTATTAGCAGGCTTTATGATTTTAGGAAAACCTCAGACAACATCTCTTGAACTAATCTTGACTAGATTATCAAATTTTACATGTCCCATTCTTTGGTGCCACATCTAACTTTCATTAACTTGAGATACAAGGAACTGACCATCAACACCCTTAAGCTAATAGATGTTTCCATGAGTTCTCCTCCCTGTAGCAACCATAGCTTCAAATCCTTTTTTGATCTCACGTGTATTATCCTGAAACACAAGTTTGAAACCTTTGCTACACATTTTTCCAACACTCAAAAGGTATGCCTTAGGCCCTTTACATAATATACATCATCAATGTTGTGTATTCAATCAAAACTAATTGTACCTTTCCCAACAATATTTGCTCTAGAATCATCACCAAACATGACCAAACCACCATCATACTTTTCAAGTTTAGTGAACTTACTTTTTTCTCTAGTCATGTGATTAGAACATCTACTATCAATCACCCAAGAGTCTTAATCCTATCTAGCATGAAAGGCAATGACCAAAGTACCTTCCATCTCATCCTTATTGTTCTCTGAATCACTTTTTCTTGCACATTTTCTAGAGTTAGCAGACACGGATTTATTCTCCAAAGCTAAGAACAAGCATTCACTATCATCACCCTCATAATTAGATTCATCATCAGAAATTCTAGCTTCTTCTCTAACATAATACAACTTTTTGAATTTATTATCCTTTCTATCTTTATGATCTCTTTTCTTCTTATGTACAGCTCTATTTGGACATCTTGAAGCATAATGACCAATATTACCACAACTGAAACATTTAAAGGGAAACATACCTTTATACTTACCGGTACCTTTCTTCAACTTCCTTGTAAAGTTCACTTCCAACTCATCTGAACCATCACTATCTAGATCATCTTCATTCTTTGTTGCTTTAAATGTTGTTTCTATCTTTTCCTCCTTCTTTCTAAACTTTCTCATCTCAAATGCAATCAAGGTGCCAAATAGTTATTCTTTAGTATATTTCTTAGGATCATACGTTTCCTCAATAACTAAAACCTTATCACTGTAACACTCTGGTAAGGTCATTAGAATATTTTATATTGTATCTTCATCATCCAAAGTTCCCCCTTGATTCCTAACTTCATTTGCTGCTAGATCGACCCTCTAGAAATAGCTTGCAATATCTTCACCTTCTTCCATTTTCAAATTCTCATATCTACGCTTTGTCGTCATCTTCGTTGTCAATTTCACTCTATCATTTCCTTCATAAATATCTTCCAACTTTTTCCAAACTTCATAAGCAGTGCCCAAAGAAATAACTTTAGTTCGTTTAGTCTTGGATAAAGCAATATAAATCGCATACCTCACTTTTTCATTCTCCTCATAAGTAGAAACTTCATCTGCAATAGTAGGACCACTTTCTAGTGTAATATACTTCATCTCAATAGCCTTCCAGGTCTTGTAGCCAAAAGAGATAATATAACCTCTCATCTGCACTTTCTAGTCACTGTAATCAAATCCATCAAACATAGGGATCACCAACTTATGTGCCATCGGATCTACCTTAAGCGGTTAATCTCTTCATCAAGGAACCAATGCTCTAATACCAATTGTTAAAAGGCACAAGACAACTAAGAGGAGGGGGTGAATCAGTTGTCACCAAATTCAAACACAGAACTTCAAACACTTATCAACTTCACAACCACACTATTTTGTTATTAAGTATGAACATGAAATGCAGATAATAGAAAGCAAATCAACACAATGAACACCAGATTTTATGTGGAAAACCCAATAAGGGAAAAACCACGGTGAGGATTAAGGGAAAAACCACGGTGAGGATTAACTCACAATATAAAGTAATAGAAAAACTGAATACAAGAGTCTCACTACTAAGGGCTCACTGCCTACAAAAAGGACTCACTATCCAACAGGGAGGCTCACTGCCTACAAATACAAAGGATAATAGAAAGATCCACCACAACAATTTACACACATCTGCAACCTTGATTAGAAGATTGCATAAACCTTCAACTCACTGCTTTTAGGAATCTAACACAATAAAGTATTGTTGCCTCAACTTACTTTCGCACAACTCTAATCTTCACTTGTGGCTTACTTTGTTACTTTGTATAATTTAATCCTTCGCATCTCGACTTGCATTTATACCATCTTTAACCTTAGAAACTTTCTCCAAGGTCGGCCACATATGCTTCATTTCATAAATTCAAATTAGGTCAGAAACTCAACATTCCCACAGTGGAAAGGAATGAGAGTGGACCAATTAAACACTTAACCAAGACCAAAAGCAATGTCTCAGATCAACCACATGCTTCCTTAATTAAATTTTTAATTCTTCATATGAAGTGTAAACACTAGGTCAGCCAAACCTAATGAAAACACAAATGAACATTCAAGTACACACTTCCCAGCAAGAAGATAACATGTGTATGACATAACACACTTCATTATACATGAGAACTCATCTCAAATTCCTTCAAATACATCCGTAGTAAGTGCAAAAACCTTCAAACACAGAACACCTTCTAACCATCCATCCAGACTGTGAAAACACATACAACAACTCTGAAACTCAACTTCTGGAACACCAAACTACAAACATCTCTACCAGAACCGAGAGAACATTATTACAAGACATATTCCAGATCCGCAAGATCTAAAACAAATCATCGCAGGACTGCGGATCAGAAACATTTCTCCCAGCCCACTAACAAGCAACTCTGCCAAACCAGTTCACACACCGATGAACACAACTTTCACACTCCATCAAACTAGAAGCTACAAATCAGGAGATTTCACCAACAGATCCCCAACAACAATCCTTCAAATCTGCACAAGCATAGAATCAAAACAAAAGAAATACAGAGCACATACCGAAGCACATTCTGAACACATACTAACTATGACTTCACTCTCTATTAATTTTCTCAAAAGCACTTGGTAACTCATCATTTCAGCACATTTGCAACATCATAAAGATAGCTCCATGTACTCACAACATCTCAATAGCATCTCAACTATACATGCACAATCTGTAACATTTTGAACTGTGTTGACATCAATGAAAACATTAATGACAACACCACCAAACTTGCTCATACTTGCAACATCACAATTGCCCAACACCTTTTTTCCAACCCTTGGCCATGTGGGTGACCAGGAACAAGTTTCATAGGGGATAAATAGACCCCCCCTTTTCTTTGCATTCCATAACATGATAATTTCACAAAAATGCTAATAAATTTTGATGTATTAATTGTGTTTTTTTCTTTATCTATCTATTTGTTTATTTGTTTGTTTGTTTGTTTTTATATTTGTCTATCTATGTATGTCTATGTCTATGTTTGTTTCTATGTCTATCTTTGTGTCTTTGTCTATCTTTATGTCTCTATCTATCTCTGTCCAAATTTGTCTATTTGTCTATCAGTCTATCAATATCTCTCGTGCTATCTCTCTCTATTAGTATTTATTTATTTATGCATCTATCCATCTATCATTATCTTTGAACTTCCATCTTTCTCTCCCCCTCCCCACCTCTCCCTACCTACTTCCTTATCTACTCTCTATCTCCTCTCTCCATCTCTCTCTACTTACCTCTCCCACCCACCCTCCATACTCCCCTACCTCCCCATCTCTCTACCTACAACCTCTATCCCTCTCTCCCTCCCTACTTCCCTCTCACCCTCCCTCATTCCCTCTCTCTCTCTCTCCCTATCCCTCCCTCCCTCCTTTCTAATCTAATCTCTCTACCCTTTCCATCTCTTCTTCTACCTTCCTCTCTAACCCACCCACCCTCCCTAACTTTCCCTCTCTCTACCTACCTCTCCCTCTCTCCTCTCTCTCGATCTCCCTCCTTCCCTCTCTACTTCTCTCTATCTCCCCTCTACCTCTCTCTTTACCTCTATCTCCCTCCCTCCCTCCCTCTTTCTCTATTTTTCTCTATCTCACCTCTCTCTATTTCCATCCCATCTCTACATCTCCCTCCCTCCCTCCCTCTTTCTCTCGACCTTCCTCCTTTACTCTCTACATCTCTCTATAACCCTCCCTCCTTAACTCCCACTCTCTCACACACTCCTTCCATCCCTTTATACCTCTCTCTTGTGATCTCTCTCTCACCCTCCCTCCTTTCCTCTCTACTCTCTCTCTCTCTCTCTCTCTCTCTCTCTCTCTCTCTCTCTCTCTCTCTCTCTCTCTCTCTCTCTCTATATATATATATATATATATATATATATATATATATATATATATATATATATATATATATATATATATATATATATATCTTTATCTCTCTCTTCCTCCCTCCCTACCTCTCCCTTCCTCCATCTCTATCTCACCTCTATCGCCCTTCTTCCCTATCTCTATCTCCCTCCATCTTCTCTCTCTTTCTCTCCCTCCCTTCCTCTCCCTTTGTCTCTCCCTACCTCTCCCTATCTCTCTACCTACCTACATCAAGAGAGAGAGGAATGGAGTGAGGGAGAGGTAGGTAGAGATAGAGGAAGAGGGGAGATAGAGAAGTAGATAGGGAAGAAGACAGATAGGTGATATGAGAGAGAAGTAGAGAGAGGTGATAGGAGGCTACTAATTACTAAGATTTGACTATATCTAAGAAATTATAAGATCTTCCAAAACCTAGAATATGCATTATTGCTCCTAGATATCTAAAAATATTCTCAAACATCTTGAAACTATATAGTTGAAATATAACTTCAAGTATAAGAAAATAAATTTCCATATACATATATTCTGAGGTAGAGAGATCAAAAGAGGAAGAGAGAGAGGTATTTTTTTTTCTTGGAAATATAAGTGTGTTATGTTATAATGTGCTCGCATTATGTATTTTATGGGGCCAAAAAGTGGTGTGGACACTTTTTGTTCTCTCATCTTTCTAGACTTACCCCATAGTTGATATCCCAACCAGTGAGGCATAAACCCCTAGTTGATGGCCCTTTACAACCCTGCCAAATCACTCAAGTGGTACAACCCTCATTTTTCCTTGCAACTAAGAAACCTACTACAAAACTAAAGGCCACAAAATAAATTTTATTGCCATTAAGCCACCATTCCCATTTGAAAGTGGTTTCTTGCTTACAATATGTGGTTTTAAACACAAACATAGTATTTTTAGCAAAAGAAAAGTGTTTTTGAGAATTTCATCAATAGTTTTGGGTTTTGGAAGAGTATTCCATTATCAAGGGAGAACATTCTATTTTTGAAATTACTAACATTAGCACTATGTTAGTGTAACATTAGTAGCCCTTCTTCCCCCAACCAAGCCACCCTCATGGTTGACAACTTAATTTTCCCACTTGATATTCAAAGACTCCATTGTTAGTCATACAAGATCCTTTTTGTGAGTACTTTTTTTTATTTGGGATAGAATTTTAAGAGATTCATAGTGGTGTAGATGGTTTTAATTTTGGTGTCTATTTTTTTTAGAAATTATAGATTATCATAGGTGTTATTGAATAGTTCTCATTATGGGAACTTTGAGGGCTCTATTTGGGCTCATATGATAACATTTTTTGTGTAATTTTTTTAAAAGTACACAATTTTTCATGTAATATATAGTGGTTTAATCATGATCTCATTCTATCAAAAATATATACTTTCATTTTTGTGACCAAATTTAGCATTTATGATGTACAAAGAAATAAATTACTTCATTGATTTGGCAAGTGGCACCTATAATCACAATAAGTATAAAGTTCCATAAACATATATTACTAGGGGTGTTATTGATCAACTAAATTTAGGGGAATCTTATTGTGATTGTGTTTGTATTCCTTTTGATTTGTGTTATTTCCTACTTGCTTTATCATAGAAAAAATTTTGGTTCCACTTCTTATGCCTTACAACTTGTAATGAAGTGAAACTCAACTCTACATAGGAATAACAAGCCTTCCTTGAGAGTGATTTCAATGTCACTACAATAGGGTAAACTAGCTAAAGATTTTATTTAAACTAATCTATTGGTGAGATTATACTTTAACCATTTTAGTACTTTAATTCTAAATGTATATGTATTTAATAAAAGAAGATAAAACACTTAAGAAGATAAATTAAATATGAATACAAAGAAGTGATGTACAATAATTACAATATTAATACAAAAATAGAAAAAAACTAATTGGTAGGACCCTAGGATAAAATTTTGGAGCCGATTTTGTTGGACATGAGTGCTTCGTGAGGATGTCAATGTAATATGTTATCATCTTGTACAAACAAAAAATTAGAAGCATAATTTTTCTCTAGAAAACACTACTTGTACATACAAAAAATTATAATAGAGACCGCAAAAAAATCATCAATAATAAAAATGATGAAAAAAATATAACAAACTAATCTACGACAAGGAATTCATGAAAAGATAAAGAAATAAAAAGAGGGAGATATCACCAAATATTTTTTGAATTGGATAACTCTTTGTTCATACAATCTATAACACAAGAAAAATATTAAAAAAATATTTGTGTGGCTATATGGGGATTCATCTTTAAGTTGAAAATCTCTATTTTGGTATTTCTACCTCAACAATAACCTAATTTTTGATAATTTTTGGAAATAAAAATAAAAAATGCAAACACAATACTATGCTAGAATACGATAGCACTATAAGTACTATAACTATAACAATAACAATTATATCAAATCCTAAATAACAAAAATTCTATGAGAACTTAATAAATAATAATTGATGAACTACGAAACCAAAGAAGATATTGAAACAACAAGATCACAAACAAAATCATCTCTAAAAATTGTGACCAAGAGGGGAAATGTTATCTATTGAAGTTTCCACCATACCTATATGTGAGTGGAAAAATTAAAATAATGAGACCTTAACATGTAAGGAGCACTAGTAAGAACTTGAAAAACACTAATGGAGATGATTTTTTTAGTTTTATGGTAAATAAATTTGGAGAGTGATAGAATTATGTGGATAGAGTTTGAATGAGGGTCCAAGAGAGAAACAAAGAGCATATAACTATTTTGAATCTTTTTAGGGTGGTTAATTTTTTAAAATTATAGAAATAATGAGAGTTGAAACCCTTAAAATGGTAACTAAATCATGATTTTTCATGGGATTATAGCATGTTGTGTGGATGTCTACATGTTTCACTCATGTCTAGATTATTTACATGAAAGAGAAGCTTAAAACATTAGTAGTGATACAAGGATTAAGAAAAGTTCAAAAAAAGAATGCTAACACATATAAATTAATATAATGCAAGCTAATGTGCTAGATTAAGTACAAGATACAACATGAAATCATAAGGTTATACAATTTTTGACATTACACAACTATCCTATATGGAATATGAAATGTTTTTTTTTTTTTTTAGGTTAAGAGTTTTTATAGATAGTTCATGGGATTGATAGTGAATTGAAAATAATGATGATTTTGAAAATAATAAGTGGTTAAAAATATTTGTGAAGAATTTATTGGATATTTTTACTTGCATGTCTATCCTAAGCCATTCTTTCATATTGAACACTTGGATACATCTATGGCTACATGGACTAAACTAGCACTTGCACCCCAATGAGGTGCAATGGTTACACCGATAGGCTAATACACTTTGGTATTATATTTTGAACATGTAGGAGCGGTGCAATTTTTTTTGGGGATGAGCTTATGTGGTCTATGCGATTTGTCTTGAAGACTTATACAACAAAAGGAATGGGGTGGTTAGGTGCGTAGAATAGGCGTTGATGAAGTCAAGTTGTAGAAGCAATTTTAAGCACCATGGGAATTGGGGAGAGATATCGAATGGATAGGGAGGAGAGTTGCATACCTTGTTTTAGGAGAGACATATTTGTTGTAAGCGTGCCTCCTCTCGCTTCCTTATGATTGCAAATGGATTGGTTTGCATTTTGGAATATCTTTCAAAAGAGAATGGTGGTTGAATGCGAAGATCATTTAATGATTTAACTCTAGATATGGTTGTAAATGTTAGTCCCTGCCTATCTATTTTACCAATATCAATTATTTCCTTTTGCAATGTTAGTCCTTGAGCTTTGTGTATGGTAATAGCCCACGCCATCGTGAGCGGTATCTGCCTTCTATTGCCCAAGGAAACAGGTATGATTGGTATGCTCTTAGGGTCATGGTCATTCCATGGGGGTCCACTGTAGCTATTGAACCTTGTAACAACATACATGGGAACATCTGGTGGTTTGGAACCAGGGTTGTAAATGATTTCAACAACTTCGCCAAGAGCTCCATTCACCAAGCCTGCTTGTGTCCATATGTTGGATGTGAGCATGATGTGTTGCCCTTTACAAAGCAATACTTCTTTTTCAAGCTGTTCATCATTAGTTGCACTATCTATTCCATGCCTGGTACTTGTCGTAGCACTGATTGCAATTGGACGGTTCAATGATTTTAACATTCTTCTGCTGTGTAGTCTAACTAAATCGTTGGTAGCAAACAAGTGCATTGAGCTATTGAACTCTTCTTTTTCTCTTGATGTGAGTTGACTGTCTGTGCGCGTCATTAAGAGTTGCCAATCTGCTTCTGTTGCTTCTGCATTCCGTATGTTTTGCAATACTTGACGAAATCTCTGTTGTGATGGGGTCTCACCTTGATGACGAAAGACTGTTTGTAAGGTGACAACAGTTGTAAATTGGTTCCACAATGTTTTTGCAATTGAGTGTGTTGTGTACATAGGTTTTTCCATCACAGGAGGAAGTTGGGCGAGGTCACCAATTAATATTATAGACACTCCACCAAAGTGTAGATGTTGTCGATGTGGGAAAGCCTCACGTAGCCTTTTGTCTATTTTTAGTAGCAACTTTGGACCTATGAAGCTCATCTCATCAATCAAAATATATCTTATATATTTCATATCTTCTTGAAATGTTGTTAATGCCTATCCTTGTAGTGGGTACATGTCTTTAATAGGGATCTGGAGCATTGAATGTATAGTTGATGCATGTATATTAAATGCAGCCACCCCTGTAGGAGCTAATGTGAGTAGCTCACTTTTTTGTTGTGGGCTCTTACTTGTGAGAGCTTTTCTTATGCAAGCAATTAGGTACGATTTTCCTGTGCCTGCTGTTCCTTGAACAATCATGTGCAATGGTTTTTCTGAGGAGCATTTACTATGGTCAATAATAATTGTGAGTGCTAATTTTTGTTGTGATGATAGTGTATACTCTGGCACATCCAAGTTGCTTACCATAGTGTCTTCTTGGCTGCATGCCTTTTTCATTGGGATGAAGTGGATGGAAATTTCATGAAGAGCTTGGGGTACTGGTAGTTGATCCCATCTATTGTTGTTGTCAAACTCATGCCTACCAAGCATCTCAAGTTCATTTAGGCCGACATTGTTTACAAGACCCATCTGTGAAAACAATTCCCATTCATTAAGTTCTGTTGTGTCCCTTGTGGCAATCTTTGTATCGCTCTCATCTTCTTCTTTAGTGGGTGCTTCTATTTTGATTGTGTGATTAAGATTCCATACATCATATTTGGTTGCATTCATTTGCTTCCAATTTGCAATTATTGTATCCTTAGCAAGTCCTACTTCGCCTTCTATGCTTCGAAAATGTTTGTATAATAGTAGCTCACTCCAGCAAAAAGTTTCAAAGTTGTCTGAGTCCTCATTTGAGATGGTATAGAACTTTGGGAAAACATTAACTATCGCTTTTACCTCTCTCTCTTTCCATTTGCATCCTTTGCGCCTTGCAGAATAGGAGAAAGATCTTGCAAATTCGAGTAGCGTTATTGTTTCCATTTCTTGAGGCCGATTAATGTAGGAATGCAGGTAGCTTGTGTGGAGGTGTATTTCATTTGGTTGTCTTGTTATTCGCTGGAACACTTTTTAGCCAACATTCAAAGATGTGAATGGCCTATTACAAACAACAAGCGACAACTTTTGAAGCATATGACATGTTTCTTGTGCTCCTATATCACGCTCTGCAACAACCTCTGTCATAAATTTTTGATATGCTGTGATAGCTGGGTCATTTGTTCTCTGGCATGCAGATATTCTTGATAACATATCAATACAAGACTCAGATGTTCTTTCTGCTTTTGATGCATACTTTGCAATGTATTTTAGTACAAGTGCTCATGAGATAACTGGTTGGCAATCTATGTTGGCTCTCCATATCAAAAGAATTTCTGGATTGTGTATGTTTAGCCTATCATCATTCCTTGCAGGTCCATATTCTTTTTTGCCATTATCGTCACATGACAAGGTAGATACAGCTTGTTCTTTCCATGGAGCTTTGTATCGACATTGTAGTTGTTTCCCCTTTTTGTGTAAGCATGTCCCCTCTCTGCATTTTGTGTGCCTCTGTACACGGTTGATTATCTCCTCATAGTCATGAGAGGGAGCTATAGCTAATATCTGAGTTGTGTCTAGCAAGCATGGGTCATCGTGTTGGGGACGATAGACAAGGTTGTTTCTATGTGAAGCAAGACGAGTGTTCCAAGCACTTACATAACTGTCAAATAATTTCCTTGTTTCTATGTGAAGCAGGACGAGGGTTCAACTTCTGTGTTGTTCTCCCAATCAAGTTTATCCATGTCTGGTGCATTTTCAAGCCAAAGGAATCCATGCACATGTGCAGTTCCTCGATGCTGCCATTCATATCTATGGAGAGTGAAGGTGTAATTTCCTTTAATATTATATAATAAATTAATGTAATATTATTCTGTAATTATAATACATTATTATGAATAGCGAAACTAATATTAAAAAACAATTGTCATTAACAAGGGCACAGGTATTGACTAAGACCCAAACTACAAGCATAAATAAGTCTAAAATGGTCTATGATTTTTTTTTTTGATGGACTATTTTTAAATGAATAAAAACTTTAACATATTCAAACAACTGGAGAGCGAAAGTCTAATTTTCTTTAATATTATATGATTAATTAATATAATATTATTTTTGTAATCATAATAAAGTAATATGAATAGTTTTTTGTAATTACAATATTGTATATCAATTAACATTATATTATTTTGTAATTATCATTAAAAAAGCCTATTGACTAAATATATTTATTGATTTGACAATTTGAAATAAACAGAATAGTTATATTTACAAAATGATTAAGGATTTTAAATGAAGTGGAAAATATTATCATACAATTCATATTTATATTTCAAAATATATAAAATTATAAATTAACTTTTTTAAATAAATGAAATAAAATAACTTTAATCATGTAAAAATTAAATAAACTTTATATAGATTAATTAGATAAAAATTCTTGCTATTTCCTGATAATGGTGTTGATGCATAAAGTCTCCTCAATCAAAAAGAACACGAAAGGAGTACTCACAAAATGACTAAATAACTTTCATCACGAACATGATCACTTTGTAGAATAGAAATCATTTCACATTGAACAACAATCAAATCAAATTCATTCATGGGAGAACATTAAAGTCCCTTTCCTAAAACTTATTACATAAACCCTAGCTTTTCATGCTAAACCATTTACATAATAATACTCAATGCTAATGATAACCTAAATCTAATTTTCGAATTCTTATAGTAACCTCTATATATATATATATGAATAAATCATTTCTTAAATATAACACATTCTTTACAAGGTCTTTAAAATAGTCACTACCACTTATTGGTACCCCACTATAAGAATCATTTAAAACCTCTATCTTAATTTTCATCACTTAACACAATTTAACAAACTCCTGAGACCAATATTAATTCCAAACAAGGAACTTTTATAGACTACTTAGTTTTATAGACATTCAACAGACTACTTAGTTTTATAGACATTCGTTGCATTTTTCAATTAGAAAATGAATCAATTTTTGACTTACGCAATTTCCTGATTATTTGCCTACAATCACTTAAATTGACTAATGTAGAATGTATTCCTTCATTAGATGGTGATATAATAAATAACTCTACTAATATCCCTCTTGTCAATAGCAAATTATTTTATAAATTAAAAAAAAAATCAATTAAAAATCACTCACATTTAATTGAAATTTATTGATATAAATATTAAAATTTATTAACAAAAATATTAATATACCAACAAATATTATTATACTACTATTTTATGAATATTTTATTGCCTTAATTATTAAATTATTAATAGTCAGTAAACATTAACACTTTTATTAACCTCACTAACTTCACTAACATTTTCTTAACTATATTAATGAATTTACTAGAGTTTGGTTTACATTTTAGATTCTCTTAAATTAATACAAGAGTCCACTTAATTTAACTATTTCCCCATTCTTAATTACTTTATAAATTTATGCCATCTTATACCACTAATTTTTTCTTATGTGAAATTCCTTTCCTCTCCTACTTTTAAAAAGAAGACTTAAAAGGATTTAGGTACGGTGGGTATGTTTGCCTACACATAATTGTTTTTTTTATATATGACCCCGTAAAAGAGGAAGTGAGATTTCGGTGAGTTAGGGGAGTTCTATGGGTGAATCCACTCCGCAATAAATTCATCCCAAGAATTTTGCACACATTCCAGATCATTCAAGTGCTATGCAAGGGGAGTGGGCGGTGGCAAGCACTTAACATATGTCTTCATTCACAACTGTAATATCCTCATAGCTAACACTTAGCCCATGTAATGTGTTGGATAAGGCAGGTGTAGCTTAACCAAGGAAAGTATCGTTTATTTAAATAAATACTCACAATTATAGTTAAACGAATCTTTAGCACCAATATTATTATTAACACAGTTTAACTCAAAACAACCAGCATTATAAATTCTTAGTGGTTTTTTAATTTTTTTAACATGGAGCGAATCTAGATATCGTTTAATAATAACATTTCCTTAAAAGATTGGCATAATAACTCATGCTTTTACCAATATTAATATTTAACCTCACATTACTGGAGAGTGTAAACCACAAATTGCAGATTTATAAACTTTGGTTTAATGTGGCCATTTTGAATCTTCTTAAATCCATTTATCAACTATAAAATAGCTGTCCATTTGTTACGCAGATAGCGATGTCATGGGTTTAACTTTGACATTAAGAATGGAATTGTAAGACTTTAAAGTGGGATGTTGATTAAATGCTAATCAATTTATTTAATTAAACAATTCAGAATAACTAAGGAAAATGCTTTCTCCAACAACCGTTCCTATTTTCTTAGCCATCCTTCACGTGGCACTTCTAAGTTTATTTTGCACCTACCATAAATCCTACGCACCAACACTCCCTATCTGAACCCTAAAATATCATTATGTGTATTCTATTAAGTTTACCTATACAAAAAAAATGAAAGAAGCGGCGACCAAACTCAACAGACAAAAGGATGATTATATGTATAGGAAACAGTGGGTTTTGAGGATGTTTTCAAGCTCATGCATTAAGCAGCGTTGCAAGAGAAACAGGTTGACAATGAAAACAGGGAGATTATTGTGTTCCATGGGCTATGAGGGAGCTGCATAAGGTTCACATTTTCATTCAATTTCTAATTAGTCTTTCTTTGCCCACATCAAAACCTACACAAGCATTTAGTACTTGCTGATCTCTGTCAAGAAAGTATTAAATAAAAAAAAGTTTTTGTATACTTGCGGATTTTATTGGTTCTCAAGGATAGAATACAAAATCATTTCTATTAATGCACTAAAATCTGTCATATCGATGGGAGTGTTCAGTCTTTTGTTTCTGAATAATAGCAAGATAGAGTATCTTTTCTATATATATATCTATTTCAAGTTTTGCACTTCAGTTATGATGCCTATGAGATAGAGAGGTGGTGAAAGGTGACAATGGAGAGAAATATTTAGGTTGTTTTGTCGCTCGAGTTATTCTTCATGTACATCCTATCACCCTTCTATGGTATGTATGGCAGCTGCTCACTAAATTGAAGAAAGAAAAGGTTGGTTATTTATCTGCTATGATCCCTGTTGACTAATGACTATGTAGCACAAATAAAATAATGGTAACAGTGAAGGAAACAGAAATAAAGTGTTAGTTCAAAGTAACAATATCTGGGACTCGATGCAGGCATAGATTGACAGGGAGTTACCTTACGGTGGCAAATATGCTTTGGTTCTGCCCGTTCCTTCACTACACAGACTGCTCAAACACAAATGATGTCATCCCCCTGAGAGCCATTTAACATTGCTCAACGCTGGTTCACATTTATTGCATCGAGCGAGCTTTGGTGGCCTAGTAAATCGCAAGGCAAGCACGGAAACAGCAAGGCAAGCACAAAAACGGTGCAGCTGCTGGGAGCCATACCTAATGGAGACGGATGAGGATGCGATATTTAATGCACGGCGCTCAAGGCCATAGAAAATTTAATACAAATTTGATTGTAAATAAAACAAAGCACGACAGAACTATTCCCGGGCGTTCGTGGGGTTCCTGCTGGCGTCAGACTGGGGGAAACGCTGGTGGGGTTCCCCCACATATAAAGCCTATCGGCTAATTATCAAACTTGTTTGGGAAAACACATGAAATATAAGGAATTTTTTGGTAATTAATTAATAAGTCTTACTACATGCAACTTTGACAATATATGTGACTTCATTGAGCCAAATTCAATTCCTTAAGAGAATAATAGAAGGATTACAAATATTAAAAAGTTTGATGCATAGTTGATAGTAAGTTTTCTCTTCAAGCTAGGAATTAAATATTTAGTGTTTGTGTCGATCTTCTATGCCACAAATAATACTTTGGGGAGTGAGTTTAAGATGCATTTATTTGAGTACTTGTTTATGTATCTCATTATGGGGGAAAATAGGCTTATTCAAATGGGCATATTGAAGGACCTTCAAAATCATAAGCCTTGATTGCAAAGGATGAGAAGGCTTCTTGTGGAAAAGAGAAGAAAAAGAACAAACCTAAGAAGAACCAACAATCCACTTCCACTTCCATAGAAGAAAATAGAAATTTGACTTCTGAAGTGGAATAATTTAAGAAGGAGAAGCCCAATTGTGTATATTGCAAAAATTAGGGCATGATAAAAATCAATGTTATTCCAAATAGATTGATATGTTGAAGCATCTTTTTAAGAAGAATTAAATTAATTGTACTTCAACTATGTTAGGGGTTCATCATCTTCATCTGATTTAAAATTAGAGAGACAAAAAGGGAAAGAAATTGTTGTTGCATGTATTTTGATTAAAAAAGATGGATACTTGAATTTGGAGCTTCACCTTAAATGGATTCTTTTTAGAGTATGTTATCTTCATTTGATGCATATTCATCACCATAGATTTTGGTTGATAACACCACATATATATACATATATAATATTTGAAAATAATCTATTGACATGGATGAAGGGTAATATAATGATGTTCTTTATGTTCCTTCATTTTCAACCAAAATCCTTTCTATATAGTAGCTCACATATGGTGGAGAAAGGAAGATTTTTGAGTTCACACAAAATTATATCATTATTAGGATTTAGATATTAGAGATATTTTGTAGTTGGGGAGGTTGATCATAAATCTCAAGTGTACACATTCTCATATTTTTCTCTTTTTTTCCCTTGGATGATGTATACACTCAAGCATCTAGTGTAGATATTTTGAGGAGTTATAATGTCATTTGAATCTTAGTATTATTTTATCGATTAAGGTTCTAGATACACGTGTTATAGTTTTATCTCCTTCATCTATTATTAATTATTATGATACTAGTACATTGCAACATAAATGGTTTTTAATTATTAAATGTAGTAGGAGATTCATTGTCTTCTAGATACAACTGCTTGGAATGAGTACTTGATAGACATTGCATTCTTTTTTTGTGATTCCTATCTTATTGACTTCAAGGACACTATTGAAGATATTCATCTCCTCTTTTCTATTAGCTCTTATGGAGTTTCATCATCTTCTTTAAATTTAATGAGAGCACCTTTAGGACCCTCTTGTTCTTTCTCTACATGATCATTTATCACAATTTTTCATTCATTTGGAGATCTTTGAGTAGCATTTAGATAAGGCATATTTATATTTGGATTATGTCAATTAATTTTCACAAGGTTATGAATTGTCACCTTCATTAGTGTGGCTTGGAAAATTGACTTGATTTTGGCACCTTTCAACACTAACATGGTTATACTTGAGCATAATTCAAAGACCTCACACATCTATATTTTGATTCCCTCATATTCCTTTTAGGAATGTGAATATATCTTACGTGTACATTCTTGGTTTTATTTCTTCCTAAGTGGAGGAAGATTATTTGATATTTTTGGATCATCTTCAGTATTTATTTTCAAACATACACTATCATGCTATAAGAGATTATTCTATGATGGGAGACTACATGGTCTCTTTTCTTCTCTCTCATGGGGGTAATTTTTCTCATATGGGATGTTAGCATTCTCATAATTGTGGAGAGAACATATTATTTTTTCTCTCTTTTGGAGGGGGGTTTTTCCTATAGGTTTTTCTTTTTTTTCTCTATTTATGAGAGATTCATTTGTATATAGGTACCTAACATGGCCTCGTAGTTAGGACCCAAATTTGCATCATTGTATTTTTTCATGTTTTCTCATTCACCATAAGTTGCACTTAAGGATGGGTTTTGGTATGAATGACATATATTACCTAACTAGTTTACCTCTTAGGTCCTATTCATACTAGTTTTCTCAAGTTTACTTAGGAATTTATTAGGGAATTAGCTTTCTATCTCAAGTCATAGGAATAAGACACATGTCATAATATTATATTGGCCTATGTCTCACCTTGTCCAATATAACCAAGGGGTTCTCATTGTAATCAATCCCTTATGTTTATTTCATAATCATGTACACATATTTTATATTTACATTCTTTAATAGAATATAATTATTGTGTCATGTTGTGTCTTGCTTGTGCTTTCATTGAAGCTCATATATCTTAGGTTTTTTTATCTCCATAGATAATATTGTATGGTATAAAGTATTTTATACCAACTCTTACACATGTGATATCATCAAATAAAAAATCCTCCCTAACACCTAAATATTTATCATTATATCACTTTTCTAGAGATTAATAAGATCATAATATTAGATATGTTATGCCATGACTATAACATGAGAGCACAATAAACATATGGCCACATATGGAGAACAAATAGTTATAATAGGAGTAGGGAGGGAGACATACCTGATTATAATAAACTTTTTAATAGGGAACATTAAATTAAATATTATATTAGTAATTATTGGTGGGAATATAGAGAGCAAGCAGTAAATTAGAAGGAACGTGAAAAATATAATTTTAGGGGTGTAGGCCAATATATGCACGTCAAAGTGGGCCTACAATAATGGTGAAACTTGTATACCCACAAAAAATTTCCAAGTTATGTTTTGGGTCCACTTCAACTAGAGTGTCTTTTATGTAAATACAAGTTTACAAGTAGTATTTTCTTGCATGAAATTCAACTCATGGTCTTATCCTATCATGTACCTATCATCACTTATCTCAAATAACTAGTTTTGATCCCTAGATTTCTCATTTATCATCTTATATTATAAACTAGTCAATTCTATGCACACAAATTTGAATCTCAAACTTTTAAAATTCAAAATTTGAATTTGAATCTTACCAACCTAACATATGTTTGTGTTTATTTTGTATGTTATGTTGTTGTATTTAAGAAAATTCACCATTCATTTTGAAATCATTAAGGGTTACTGAAAAATATTTTCATAGAGTATTCATGGTACATCCATAACAAGATTACCAGAGCATACATCAAGATACGTTATCTTAGACATCCTTGCATGTTTGCTTGTTGTCTTTGATTGTTTTCCAAATATATTGAATAAACTTGTTTGGGGGCTTGATTAAAGGAGAAGAAACATTTTCTTAGCATGTTTCAAAATGATATCTATGGACAAATCTCTACTTCAAACACAAGTAGAATGAGCCAAGGCGTATCTACTATAATAATCAATTTTCTATGAGTTCATTTCTCTCAATCCATATTTGATTCCTTGTTATATTAATTTTGTAAGTGCGGATTCGATTAAAGTAAACTACAATCAATTTACATATTTTGAGGTATTCATCAAGACAATACCCTATTTTATAACATATTGACAAATCCATCCATACCATCTTCAATAACATATTCCTTCATATAAAATACAAATGAATATTTCTTCATATTTAAAATTCTATAAATTTTAACGCCACATTTATTATTCAACTTCTGAAATTAATTATTAAATTATTAATTTAAAATAATTTGTAATAAAATATTTATTTTAATTACACATCTCAATAATTGAACAGATTTTTAATTGACACTTTATTATTTTTTTTAATTACAAATTCAAATATTTATAATTACAAACGTAATAAAACTTATGATGAATGAGTTAACGGCTAGCTTTCTCTTCTCTTCTGTTATCTGTTATGATAAAAAATACTGTGCTAACATTTAATTAATTTTAATCAACACAAAATGAATTCAATTCAACTCTTTATTTGGAAATTGATTTCCACAGATCTAGAACGGTTTACAATAACCCACCTCTCATGTCAGAATTTAGCAAGCTCAGGAATTCGTTCGTTTCGGCAGAGAGAAGCAATTCTTCCCAATAATCTGTACCCATGTCATCATCACCGCCATCACATGTCCAAATTTGTGGCTGGGCTTTGAACC
This sequence comes from Sequoia sempervirens, assembly GCA_007258455.2. Classification (NCBI taxonomy): domain Eukaryota; kingdom Viridiplantae; phylum Streptophyta; class Pinopsida; order Cupressales; family Cupressaceae; genus Sequoia; species Sequoia sempervirens. Next base: position 22,290 of record VDFB02324328.1, on the reverse strand, counting down.
GTTTCGGCTGTGGCTGCTGGTCCTCTTCCAGACACCCTCTTTTTCTGCCCAGAACATCATGGAAAGTTGCATCAGTGGGGTGAGAGACGGTGGTTCCTGAATCGAGGTCATGTGCCAATGCCCTCGACACAATTTCAACTGGAAAGTTGAGAAATGTGCGAGGTCCTCTCATTTTCAAAGCAGCTTTGTCGTATGCCATGGCTGCTGCTTCTGCAGTAGAGAATGTGCCCAGCCACACCCTCGTCCCCTGCCTCGTCGAATCCCTTATTTCCGCCGCAAATTTGCCCCACGGACGCCTCCGCACCCCTCTGTAACGCTTTTCTATTCCACCCCGATTCGACAAACTCCCAGCTTTCTTATCAGGAGAGCCTTCAAGTAGAGAATGGGCCCTTACCTTAGACGCCAGAGGAGTAGGCATCAATTCTTCCAGATTTCCAGCGGATGGCAATCTGCTCAGTTCTTGAAGGTATGAGAAGCTTTCAACATCACCATAAGTGAATTCTGATCGCTGTAATGGTAACTGCATCTGCTCTCCCCTGTTTGCTTCCACAGAGATTTGATTTTCTTGAAAAGAGCTGATGATAACTCCCTCCTCCTCTGCACAGTCTGAAGCAGGCGTTAGCCCATCTGAGGTGATGCACGATCTTTCAGAGGCCCCTCCAAGAAATCGAATCCATATGTTCTCTAAAAGCCCATCTTTGTCTTCACTTTCACAGGAAGCTGATTGCATGCCTCCAAAGTCAACGCCACCCATCGTTATCTGCTATGCTTTCTACTCTGTTCGAAACAAGAACTCAAACAGAGGTTTTAAGCTGTTGTAGAGTATTTCCTCAATGAAATCAGGAAAGCGCTAAAAACACAACTCATAAGCAGCTGCCAAATGAGTCTAAGTATTTTAAGGAGGTAAGGCAGGGAAATTCTTTGCTTGCAGAGCAAAAAACTCTCATCTTCCGTGGTGAAGACGCAAACGAATTCCAACCGAGCGCGTTCAAGAATATATTAATGTAATTAAATATAAGGGGTGAAGTTTGTAGAAAGCCTAATTTATTATTGTGGGATTACGATTGAAGTCGTTACTCCGAGCGCTGGACACGTTATGTAAAATATGAAGAATGAAGAGCCACGATTTCAATTACGTTCATTAGTGATGGGTGCTTTTGGGTCTCGGTAATCCCGTTTGGCTGCCAAGTCAAAACCTCTGCTGTAAACAATTCATATTGTGATCTCAAATTCACATCCTTAACTTTCCAGATTCTTAATCTGGAACAACCCACATCTTCTTTGACATTAAATGTAAAAAAAAAACGTGCAGGCCGTTTACATTTATGGTTTTAACAGTTGAGAACTCATAAATATCACGTAGAAATGGCGTCAATTTCCAGTGTAAAAGCCAAACCAGTTTGTCTTTCTTCAAAGATCGAAGTAACCGTATGGCTGATCTTATCTAATTAAATAATTTGGGAATGCATCCGACACTTCGCTTTTCCACAAAAAAAGGTTCAATATTACCCTCTCCTTGTTTACTGACCTACAAAGCTCTTCAACTTCAAATACTTTAGCTGAATTTTTTTTCCTAAAACTGGAATATAATTTAATAATAAAGTGTTGAAGAAAGCTCATTAATCTGGTACATCAAACGTGAAGTGGTTTTATATAAGTAGTTTTACTTGGAATTTGTGGAAGTGCGGAGGATACGACCGCGAGAAAGAAAACGTGAAGGAACTGCAGAAGAGTGGATACATATTTTTTAATTCAAAAATTTTGATCTTCAATTTTTATATAATTGTTTGCTTCTTAAATTAATTTCAAGATTTAATTTTAAATTAAAAATTTGGAAGACCTTGATTCTTATCAGGGTTTTTGGAGAGGACTCAAGCTTCGAGTTTTAAATTTAAATTCTATTATAAATATAAGTTGACTCTATTTTAATCAATTGTTTCTCAACTTATATGTAAAATAATTAAATTTGAATATTGAATTATTGTATAAAAGAATAAAATTCAAGGTCATTTAAATCATAGATCATTGTTATACAATTTAGATTTTAGTAAAATAATATGTTTCATTTTTATTTTTTGTCTTTGTCTTTGTCATTGAAGTCAATTTGAAAAAATAAATCATATATTGTCAATTATAACAAAAAAAAAAAAAAATAGAAATTTAAAAATTCTATAAATTAATTATTTGTGATATTTTCTATGTAGATTCTTTTTATTTTTTATTTTTGAACTAAAAAGTTTCTATCATATTTAGTTAATTTAAATATTGTATGGGCTTTATCTCAACATAATTAATATTTTTAAGGGAATAATCACACCCTACATGAATTATCTAGGGCAATTGAACAAAAGTAGATTCAATTTAGAAATTAAAATAGTTGAATGTGACACTTAGCTTGATAATTGATGATAGAAAAATTATATATCAAAACAACAATTTGTCTTAGTTTCATATTTTTAGGGTTATTTATACAACAAAGATATAACATTTAAGAGACTAATACCACCTAAGATCTCCAAGGGAGATGCCACAACCCTTTCAAGCAATATAACCAAGGAAGAGATAAAGAAATCCATAGCCTCTATGAATAATGACAAGTCTCCTGGGATTGATGGTTTACATGTTGAGTTCTATAAGACCTTCAGTGGCTACATTTGTGACGACTTGCACCAAGTATACATGGAAGCACTTAGCAAAGGTTCTTTAGGGGAAACTATGATAGAGATCTCATCAAAATTATTTCCAACGATCACCCTTTGAATGTGTCATACAAAATTCTAGCTAAGATATTGGCCTTGAGGCTTACCAGTTCATGCTTCCAAAGTTTGTCAATAATACCCAAACAGGATTCATCAAGGGTAGGTATATCCTTGAGAACTTGATTACAAGTTGGGAAGCTATAGATTAGGCAAGGCAGTCTAACCAGAATGTTGTCATGCTTCTACTAGACTTTGAAAAAGCATATGATAGGGTTGAGTGGTCTTTTCTCCAAATGGCATTTGACGCATTTGGTTCCCCATGTGTCTTTTGCACCATGGTTGATACATTATTAAGTGATGCTACTATTCAGGTTGATGTTAATGGGTCACTCTCTGAAATTTTTGAATTGGAGAGGTCAATCAGACAAGGTTTCCCCCTAGCCCCAACCTTATTTGTCATTATCTCTGATGCCTTGCACTATTTACTAAGAGATGCTTGCAACTCCCCCAAGGTTAAAGGTCTAATACTACCAGACAAGAATGAACTCCTTAACATCCAATTTGTTGATAACACTATCATCTTTATTGACCTTCAGGAAAACAACTTGGTCAACCTTTTAGAGAAACTTAATCTCTTTTATTTAGCCTCAGGTGCAAAAATCTCCAGGATGAATTCCATTATGCTTGGATATTCAGAAGCTCCACTTGAATGGCTTCTCAAGTCTGACTTCCAATGGGGGAGCTTCAGAAGCAGATGAGGTATTTGGGCATCCACTTCTTTGTGAGCCCTAACCTAAAATAGATGTGGTTGTGGATCAAATCCAAGGTGGATAAGAAGATTGATGGATGGAATAGGCAACACCTCTCTATTTCTAGTAGAATCCAAATCTTCCAAAAGATAATGTCCTCTTACACCATTTACTTTACATATATTTAGTTCTTTAACAGTTACCAAGTGCATGAAATCTAGAAGAAGATCGGATGCTTTCTATTGTCTGATGGAAAAGGTAAAAGAAGATGCACTCAGTCAAGTGGAACTAGTGTTGTCTAGGGAAATCCAATGGAGGGCTTGGGCTAAAAGACCTAAGAAAGCATGGTGTTGCATTGGCTGCCAAATGCATAATAAAGTACCTTGATGGGGTTAAACCATGGAAATTTCTAGTCAGAAACAATATCATAGAGGCAATACCTAAGGTGGCTAACACTTGGAAATCCCTACCTGTCAATGATCTACTTATTACCAAGCATCAAATTGTTCCTGCAAGGTCAATGGTATTCGAGAGCATAATGAAAGCCTAGAGTTAGTTAGAGGGAATGTTAAATGTCCTCTATTTTTTATCACAATCAAAACCTAGTCCACCCCGGTAGATCTATCTGGTGCAACCTAGAGCACAATGGCAAGGCATTGGCCCTTCTACAAGGTTTCTCTACAAATAAATGGCACCAAGATGGTATCAAGACATTCAACGCCATCCTAAGAGATGGGGAACTAGTAGATTGGGATCAACTTAAAGAGGAATTTAACCTCTCCCTCTCCAACTCTAGGACTTACTCTGTCATCAAAGATACTTGCAAAGATATCAATTTGAGCTCCAGATCCAAGGGTGGGGACCCCCTCCCATCTTAATTTGTGTGGAAAGACTCCACCTCTCACAAGGAAGTCAAAACTAAAATTATCTATATAAAAATATAATTAATCCCAACATACCTACTAAGCATCTTAATAAAACCTGGAAGATTAATCTTGATAGCAAATCTTGGAAAAAAGCTTTTACTTCAATCTGGCACAATGGTGTGGATGCTAAAAAAGCTTGTTTTAGATGGATTTTTCTATTAAAAAACTTGCAAGGTGCCTGAAACTATTAATCACATTTTCTTTAATTTTTTTTGCTAATGAGATTTGGAAAATATTTTGTAATGAGCAAGAAATTTGTAGTAATGGGAAAGTTAACTAGAAAAAGTTCATGTTGAGTTATGATAATAATCTTAGCAAAGATTTTCATCTGTTTTGGTTTTCTCTTTCTTCTGAAATCATGTGGTGCATTTGGAAGACAAGGAATGAGGATGAATTTAGTGGGTGTTGGAGGGTTCTTACTGGGTCTCTAAAAAGACTCACTTTTTTAATGTTTCCATGCAGGATGTGGCTAGTATGGAGATAGCAGAGAGTAAGTTTCTAAGATTGCTAAAAGATGGGATAATCCTATTCATCAACATCATGTCAAGTTTGGGCATTCCTGGAAACAAGGGAAATTAAGATTAGTTGTCTTCATGAAATCTTTGGAGGCATTTCAAAAAGACTTCAATGACAAATCCATTGCCAAAGAGAAGAACGTAGCAAATAGGGCTCCTAGGCTGCACACCAATGATAATCTAGAAATTGAAAAGGTCTTCTCAAATGAGGAACTGGAGGTTATTGACACACTTGCCAACTAGGATAGCATTAAATATTGCAATGAGAGCAGGAATATGTGGAATACCACATGAGTAGCCACTACTTACACTATATAATGACAGTCATTTTGTTTAAAAATTTTATATAAAATATTCAGCTAAAATTGTTAAACCCATCTAATGCTAATAGTTTAAAATCTATACTCATGTAAGGAAAATTGTATAGGTAGCCTCTAGTTTATAATCGGCTATATAGTGTATAATTGTTAAACCAAATATGGCATAATGGACTAGTTCAATGTATTTTGAGTGTTTAAGCTATTATTAATATAAAAAATATTATCATATTTTAATTTAAATTATTTTTTTCATTTTAAGTCACCTTTGGACCAATGGATTTAACATTTGTGAGTGTGGAATTAATCTAATAAACATGATCTAATCTAAAAGAATCTAAACTGATTTAATTTTCTCACCTTGATCTTGATATTTGAGTTAATGTAAAAGGGCATGTGCAGGATTATGATGGGCCAAAAAGTGGCAATATGAAAAAAGTAGCGTTTTGCATTCACCAAAAAAGTGAAAATCTCGAGTTGACTTTTTTTTAGGTTGGGTGTCAATACATTGCTCCATAGTAATGCCCAAGCCAAAGTAATACAAATCGGATATCCGATACAAATCAGATATCTGATTTGTATCAGGTAATATATACCCAAAAAAGGTCATTTTAAACTCATTTTAAACCTTTTAAACCTACAACGACAGTAACAGCGACAATGAGGGTGAATCCAATATCGGATTTAAGCTAATATCTAATTTTTTAAGGTAATTTTTTGGCTTTTTTTTGTTTTAATCAATTTTTGTATTAGTTTTGTATAATTTTAACTAGTTTTTAACATATTTTTATTAAAAACTAGGGTTTTTTAAAATAATTTCATTTATATTGTGTAATTTCAATTAGATTAATTAGTTTTGAACTTCAATCAAGTATTATGGCTGAGAATCAAAACCCACAAATTCCAAACTCTCCACCACCTCCACGCCCATCAATTGAAGAGTTAATTGGTGAAAACTTGGAGTAATTGAGGGGTATTTGTGATGTTTATAAGACAATCCCTCGATTATCCTAGATGACTTGAACACATTGAAAGAAATAATCAAAAATATAGAAACCCTCTCCCCCCAACATAATGCCATCTTTCATGGCAAGAAACCATGAGGGAATATTACTCCTGTGGATTGTCTTACAAAGAGGTGAAAGATCTTGAAATAACAAAAGCCCAAATAGCCTTTTTATTTGTTAACCCCTACACTAGTTTGCCAGTTAATGTTAATAAACCAAAACTTTTTATAAAATGGTGCAAGAATAAGGACATTGTAGATAACTTTTGGGATCATTGGTGGATGGTTTTTGATAAACCACCCAACAATAATATTGATGTACCATTTTACTTTATTAAAAAATTATACAATAAGTTTATGTTAGGGCATCATGTCAATTACTTTGACATTAAACCCTTCCAAGGTGTCGATGGAGGTATGCCCCATGATAGACTAGGGGTAGTTAGAGTACCAAAAGTTACAGTGTAAAGGAATCAAAGTGACCAAAATCAACAATGGAAAGTACCAAAAGTTAATGGACAAATTCTTTAAAAAGGGGAAAACCCAATGAGGCTTCAAATTGGTTTTGATAGGTAGAAGTTTCTTGTTCCCTATTGTCTATTAAGTATGCACATTATGCATTATTGTACCCTAGAAGGAAGGTTTAAGATAATTCATTGATATCATTTTCCTCTCTTGAATCACATTCATCATAAAGAATGGGTTAATATTTCTTTTTATCTATTGTCCTTGTTGATGTCATGCATTGCAAAAGGGGAATCTTTGCCTCTCCTTCAAGGATTAATTATTTCTATGCATAAATTTATTCTCTATGCCACCCACAAATTGAACCCTACCTCCATTGTTAAGCCTCTACAAATCAAGCTCATAGAAAACAAATTTATTTCATCCCCTCACACCCCCCCTTCATGTTCAAAATCCAAGCCCAAAAAGGGAGTCCCAATTTATTTGTTTCATCAAATCCCTCCTTTATTGATGTTTTGAAGAGTACTGTCCCTCAAAAAAGGAAATCCCTTCCATCCCTTCTTGACCCCAAAAAGAATAAGACAGGTCCCTTTGGTTTTATCATTATAGAAATTGGTGATGATCTAGAACCTTACCATAAGAGCGTTTCCAATGGTGGGTCTAGTGAAAGGAGGTCCACCAAGCTAGCCAATGCTAATTAGAAAAAAATCAAGAATATTAAGGGAAAGAAGTTGGATTTGGAGGAAGTGGGTTTGTGCTCTTTTGATTAAGAATTTATCCCTAACTATGAGAAAGTATGGATGATAGCAAACAAGAAGAGGAAGGTGAAAAAGTGTGGAGGAAGAAGAGGAGCACATCAAGGAGGAGGAAGTATCCAAGGAACATAAATAAGAGGAAATGGAAGTCCTTGATTTGGAGGGAGAGGAAGAAAAGAATAACATTAATAAGGATATGGACAACTCTTAAAGAGAGGAAGAGACTCACTCTAATCCTCTGCAAAGTTTAAAAGATCAAACAAAAGAACTACAAAGTGCTATTATGAGAGCCAAATCAAATGAATATCATGATAACATGAAGGATAGGGTTTGTGTCCTCAAAGAGGGTATAGGTAAAATTACATCAATTATTGAGGGGATCATGAATAGGGCTATTTTTAGCACAATTTATGAAAATACTAAGATCAGGAAAACCAAGAAGAAGAAAGGGAAATATCAAGAGGATTTTATTCCTACTACCATTACAAATAACAAAAAGGAGAAAGACTAGTAGGAAGTGTTCGACAAGATGAAGATTGATTGGTCCACCTTATTTGTACTCCCAAAGATTAGTGGTCGCCAATTGTGGTTAATTATTCTTAGTTTTTCTTTTCTCATCCTGAGTCGATGTCCCCCTATTTCTCTACTTTATTTGTCTATGGTTTTTTCTCTCTGAGGCATGTGTGCCTCCTTTTTCATGGTTGGTTGGTTGAGGCATGTAGGCCTCTATTTTGTTGTTTTTTATTTGTTGAACTCATGGGATTAGGGGCCCTTCCCCAGCTTTAATATCAAAAACATGATCTAGTAAATTACATTGACTCAATATCTCCAAGTTAGGTGGGTGATTTATAGACATCAATTTGTGCTTTATGGCAATCACTCCTTGATTCCTAGATCGGGATTGATAGCACGTACATTAGAAATTTCCATGCTCCCTTTTATAGTTCAATCCACTCCTAAATCACATTTGTAATATGTGGAACCATTCGAATATTTTTTCCCAAATAGTCTTATTATTTTTCTTTATCAATAATATTAATATTTTACAATAATAATATTGTTTTCTAGAGTCAAAGTCACATTTTAAATATTTTGAAGTTATCAAAAACCAATTCAATCTGGCCACCATCATCTAACACAAATGGTTCTCTACATGCATATGGAGAAATTGTCATTACATCCCTATTCATATTAAAATAATTAATTTTAATATAAATTGTACATAGAATCCATAGGCCTTTAAAATTGTACATAGAATCCATAGGCCTTTGTAAATTGTACAAGTGGCATAAGTATGCGTGATATTGGCTCATGACATCCCATATCCCAAACCCCTTTACCATTGACCCTTATATTTGTATTCCTAATCTATAGATCCATTATTTTCCACTCTCAATTAGATTTATGATTGTGGACTTGACCTAGCTCACTTTTGTAATCATGGATTTGTTCCCCAATTTTTTAAATTTAAATTTTATATAATAGACTCATGTTTCTCTCACTTACTAATCATTGTGGATTGATTTAGCACATGTAATATTTTTATATTGATTAAAATGGGATTGAAAGGGATTGGACCCTTATACAAAAGAATAGTCAACTAACATACAAAATAAGTACCATGAGATATGGAACAAATAGAGTAAACCAACCAGATAAGTCAAAATGAGATACATATATAGCCTAGTTACTACACACAACTTTTCTCAAAAAGTAACAACATGGACCCCTAGGGCCCCACTTAAACAATGCTAGAATTGAATCTTCTCGTGCCCATAACTCATTAAGTTTAGATACATATATAGCCTAGTTACTACACACAACTTTTCTCAAAAAGTAACAACATGGACCCCTAGGGCCCCACTTAAACAATGCTAGAATTGAATCTTCTCATGCCCATAACTCATTAAGTTTATTTGTGTATTTGGTTGTTGTATTTGCATTAGAGATCTCACTTCATCCTCTAATGTACATTATATGATTGCTAATTATCCTTGATCCTTTCTATTAGAGCTATAAATTTATTCTATCCAAATGTCTAATCTAGGAGAACATGAACTTTATGATTTGGAAATTTTCCCAAAGGTGTTTATATTTATACTACATATTCTCATGTCAACTCAAATATCAAGATCAAGGTGAGTGAATTAAATCAAGTTAGACTACTTTGGATTGGATCATGTCCATTAGATGAAGTCCACACTCCTAGAGGATAAATCCATTGGTGCAAAGGTGAATTGAAATGACAAACAATTAATCTTTAAATTATTATATATTTATTGTATAGAGAACCCTAAAAATATAAAACTAAGGAAAGTTATTGATATTTGGCATATAATTTCTTCATCATCAATTATCAAGCTAAGTGTCACATTCAACTATTTTAATTTCTACATTGAATTTACATTTATTCAATTGCCCTAGATAATTCATGTAGAGTGATTATTCCCTTACAAAGATTAATTATGTTGAGATAAAGCCCATACAATAATAAAAATGTTCTTAAAAATTAACTAAATATGATAGAAATTATTTTTTATTTAATAATAAAAATAAAGAGAATCTCCATAGAAAATATCACAAATAATTAATTTATAGAATTTTTAAAATTTTAATATTTTTTGTTATAATTGACAAAATATGATTTGTTTATTTAAATCAGTTTTAATGACAAAGGCAAAAAATAGAACACACTGTTGTACTTGAAATCTAAATTGTACAATGATGATCTATGATTTAAATGACCCAAGACTTTGTCTTTTATACAACACTTTAATATTCAAATTTGAATATTTTACATATAAATTGAAGAACAACTAATTAGATTAGAGTCAACTTAAAATTATATTAGAATTCAAATTTAAAACTTGAAACTTAAGACCATCCAAAACCCAAATAAAAATTAAGATTATCCAAATTTTTAATCTAAAATTAAATCTGAAAAAATAAGAACTTAAATTTAATTTAAGAACATGTAAAAGATCAACTCCATATAAAAATTCTTAATTTAAGAACCAAACAATTATATAAAAATTGAAGATGAAAACTTTTGAATTAAAAATTTGAATAAAAAAAGTGAGTATCCACTTTTCATCTCTGCATTTCCTTCACGTTTTCTTTCTCTTGGTCGGTATCCTCCTCGTTTCCACAAATTCCAAGTAACAACTATATAAAACCACTTAACGTGTGATGTACCAGAGTAATGAGCTATCTTCAACACTTAATTATTAAAATATATTCCAGTTCAGAGAAAAAAATCTTAAGTATTTGAAGTTGAAGAGTTTGGTAGGTCAGTAAACAAGGAGAGGGTAACATTGAACTTTTTTGTGGAAAAGCAGAAGTGTCGGTTGCATTCCCAGATTATTCTATTAGATAAGATCAGCAATACGGTTACTTCAATCTTTGAAGAGAGAAAAACTGGTGTTGCTTTCACAGTGGAAATAGAGAAAAATTGGTTTGGCTTTTACAGTGGAAATTGACGCTATTTCTACGTGATTAATGGAAATTTCATAAAATGCCCAAACAAATTTACGAAGTTAAAATTTCAATCTATCCTCCTTAGTTTCTACAGTGGCAGCTTCTTTAAAATAATACATCTTAATAATAAGTAGTAGATATGCACATATGAGGGGAACTTTTTATCTGGTCTTTGTTATGGGTAATTGGATGACTTGATAAATCATATTTATTTGAAAATTAAATTTAAATTGAGTATGTTTAATAGAAATTTTTGGGTTCAATAAGAGAAATTTCGATGGTTAAGTGTTATGTGGATGAAGTCTTAATTTTTTATTATATTCATATTTTGAAGCAATCTGATTTGCATCATTTGATTGGATCTTCTCCTTCTAGATCCAAGCTCAAATATCATAATAAGGTGAATAGAGTCAGTAAATGGTCTCCTCCACTTTTAGGTTTTTCTAAAATTAACACTAATGGTTCTTCTTATAGGAACTCGAGTGTTACAGGTATAGGTGGAGTTGGACGAGATAGTGTTGGCTTGGTTCATTTCTACTGCTACAAGTATTGGCACTAAAAATTAGATAGAGGCGTGGACTTTGCTTGTGGCTCTTGAGAAATCCTGAGATCTGGATTGGAAAAAACTAATTCTTGAGATGGATTCTATAATTTTGGTCTTATTTGTAAATAATGGAAGGTGTTAAGAGTCTTTTAAGAGGTTGGCTTCTTATGTTGATCAGATTTTTCACCTTTCATGAGTTTTTAAGTCTCTCCTTTGTTTACATAACGTGTTCAGCGCTCGGAGTAACGACTTCTATCGCAATCGCACAATAATAAAATAGGGTTTCTATAAACTTCACCTGTTATATTTAATCACAATAAATTCTTGAAGGCGCTCGGTTGGAATTCGTTTGCGTCTTCACCACGGAATATGAGAGTTATTTGCTCTGCAAGCAAAGAATTTCCTTGCATTGCCTATCTCCTCACCTCCTTAAAATACTTGGACTCATTTGGCAGCTGCTTATAAGTTGTCTTTTTAGCGCTTTCGTGATTTCATAGAGAAAATACTCAACAGCAGCTTAAAACCTCTGTTTGAGTTCTTGTTTGGAACAGAGTAGAAAGCATAGCAGATAACGATGGGTGGCGTTGACTTTGGAGGCATGCAATCAGCTTCCTGTGAAAGTGAAGACAAAGATGGGCTTTTAGAGAACATATGGATTCGATTTCTTGGAGGGGGCTCTGAAAGATCGTGCATCACCTCAGATGGGCTAACGCCTGCTTCAGACTGTGCAGAGGAGGAGGGAGTAATCATCAGCTCTTTTAAAGAAAATCAAATCTCTGTGGAAGCAAACAGGGGAGAGCAGATGCAGTTACCAATACAGCAATCAGAATTCAATTATGGCGATGTTGAAAGCCTCCCATACCTTCAACAACTGAGCAGACTGCCATCTGCTGGAAATCTAGAAGAATTGATCCCTACTCCTCTGGCGTCTAAGGTAAGGGCCCATTCTGTACTTGAAAACCTTCCTGATAAGAAGGCTGGGATTTTGTCGAACCGGGGTGGAATAGAAAAGCGTTACAGAGGGGTGCGGAGGCGTCCGTGGGGCAAATTTGCGGCGGAAATAAGGGATTCGACGAGGCAGGGGACGAGCCTGTGGCTGGGCACATTCTCTACTGCAGAAGCAGCGGCCATGGCATACGACAAAGCTGCTTTGAAAATGAGGGGACCTCGCACATTTCTCAACTTTCCAGTTGAAATTGTGTCGAGGGCATTGGCAAATAACCTCGATTCGGGAACCGCCGTCTCTCACCCCACTGCTGCAACTTTCCATGATGTTCTGTGCAGAAAAAGAGGGTATCTGGAAGAGGAGCAGCAGGCACATCTGAAACGATTCAAAAGCATGCAACCAATTTGGTCTTGTGATGGCGGTGACGATGATATTTTGTGCTCGTTCGGATTGGAGGGACCAGACGTGAGTAGAGATTATTGGGAAAAATTGCTTCTCTCTGCCGAAACCAATGAATTCATGAGCTCGCTAAACTCTGACATGAGAGATGGGTTATTGTAAACTGTTACAGATCTGTGGGAATTAATTTCAAAGTAAACAGCTGAATTCATTTTGTGTTGATTAAAATTAATTAAATGTTATTACAGTCTTTTTTTATCATAGCAAATAACAAAAGAGAAGACAAAGTTAGTCGTTAACTCTTCATCATAAGTTTTATTTACCTTTGTAATTATAACTAGCACTTGCACTCATAGGAGGTTCAAGAGATATGTCGATCAAAAATTAATGGTAAAATTTAATTAAAAAATTTGTGCATACCATGTAAACTTTGGTTCAGTCAAACTTGGCCTTTCTCTTAAAAGTCTTGATCTAATACTTGGTGGCAAAGAGATGAAGACTGTGTACAAAAAGGACTTATTTTGTTTGGTACTTGAGTATACGTTTTGTAAAAGCCTTATCTTCTAACAAATAAACTACAGTTGTTGTACAAGTTACCAGTGTTGTTTCTAATAGATAGTTCATGCTTGAACTGTACACCGCCCCTATGCCTCCCACGAAAATACAAACCTGTTTAAAGATTGCTCATTGTTAATAGGCACCTTGAACAATTATATATTGATCTATAATGTAGGCCGGCAGAAAAGACATTCAGAATATTAAAGTTTTGCAATCTTTTACAAGCAATATAAATAAACACATGATATTTATTTCCTTTCTTAAGCATCGCTTATTCAAAAATTGCATCATAAACATATCTCTCAAATTATTATTGACAATTCAACTGAACTCTGCATGCCAACTAACAAAATATCAAGCCCATAGGCAATACGACCAAAAGCAAGGAGTATTATTATGAACAAATAGTTTAGAGGACCTTAATTGATCACATCAACCAGAAAATCCTTAACCCATCATGTAGAATTGGATACTGAGAATGTCAAGGGTAGCCAAAAGCTTGAACGGTATTGAGGTGGGAGGCATTCAGCATCTGATGAAAGAAATGCTACTGGACCCGCACCAACCAATTGGCAGGTAAAATGTATTTGATGTGGCTAAAAGCCCCAACTGTGCAAATATGCTTTCCAATGCACCTAATTTATACAAATTGCACATGGACTATGACAACAATGACATGGTATTAAGGTCATGTGGGCCAGAGTAATAAATCATAATTTGAGGACTACATGATTCTAGCTAGTTTGCACATGTTGATTTAGGGGAACAAGGACATAGAGGCAAAGCTTGGTTTCACACTCTCCCCTATTGTAGTGGGAGAGAATCCCATTTGTTGCAAGGAGTAATCTAGTGACAAGGAGTTGCTACCAGAGGAGATGGAGTACAAGGTAACTATCATTGAGAAAATGGATTGATGTGTGGAAGCTCTTGGTAGGTTGAAATGAAAAAAGCTTAATTAGTCCCATCTATGAGCATAATTATGTGTAGATGAAAACCCAGTAGTTGCAAATACTCAACAAAGCATACTTATTATAGTAGTTTACTTGGTCTGTTAAGTGTGCCTTCAACTAACAAGAGAGTAGCATTGAGGTTTTCTTACCTAGTGGTCCCATTGAGAGGGCTTGCCACAAAATTTTCAGCAGTTACAAGATGATAACATAAAAGGAGTGTTTTGCAGAAAAATCCTCTTTTTCATTTAGTTTCTATTCAACTATAGCATTATTGAGAGTCTGCATCCAACTACCATAAAATCATTGAGCCAAAATATTAAAAAAAATTGTTCAAATATACCATTGGCCAAGAATCTTCCTAATATCTCTCCAACAGGTGCTCAAAACTTTCAGCAAGCAAAATATAAATAAAAACATGATATTTAATTCCTTTCTTAATCATCGGTTAACCAAAAATTGTATCATAAACATATCTCTCAAATTCAATGTTGAGATTGACCCTTTTTGGCATAGATGTGCCCATTCTAATTTCCTCCATATTTGCACTAAAAGTACAATTGGTCTGGCATAATATATGGAGCTATCAAATTGTAATCAAACTATCAAAAAGAGTTGAATCATACTAAGGTCAAATAACTATTTCTATTACACGTCGTTAAATTGTCTAGTGATACATGTTATAAATATTAAAAGTTTCTAGTTTGAATCCCACTGCCTCAAAACTATGAGCATCACCTAATGCAAAAAATGTCAGAAAAAACAT
This sequence comes from Sequoia sempervirens, assembly GCA_007258455.2. Classification (NCBI taxonomy): domain Eukaryota; kingdom Viridiplantae; phylum Streptophyta; class Pinopsida; order Cupressales; family Cupressaceae; genus Sequoia; species Sequoia sempervirens. The sequence goes on along the minus strand of VDFB02324328.1, from coordinate 7,221 downwards.
TTTAAGCTAGTGAGATCAATCGTAAAAAGAATAAATACATATAAAAATTAAATACTTTTCCATGGATGTGCAAGTGGAATTGGAAGAGAGCATAGTGTTGAATATGAAAATGAGAAGCACAAGAAGAGGAGACAGAAAATTAACAAGTTGGGCTCAAAAGACAAACACCAACTTGAAGGAGAAAGCGGTTGATCTCTCCCCTAGCCTTCTAAAAAATCAAGTTGTAGAGGACCAAAATCCTCCTAATTGAAGAGATATGATCCACATGAATTTATAAATAACAATGTATATGTTAAAAAGCAATCAAAACATAACAACTTTAAGGTTGACAATCAAAAAATAATGCTCTTACACATTCAGAGACAAATAAATGGTGTTCTTTGCCTCCATCACCTTTAGGTGCCCTTGATACATGATGGGACATTGAACTCTGTATACACCTAAAATCAGTCAAGACAATTAATTAATTAAATACTAGCTATTTAATTAATAAACTCTTTTATTTTCATCTACTTGTAAATAAATTCTCAATTTATTTATATAGTTCACATTTTTCTAAATTCTTCATCCTAAACCACATTCTTCTAAATTTAATTAAATAAACAAATGGCTATAGTTTTTTATTATTTAATTAAATATCTACTCACTAAGTTTGAATAATTTCAAATTTAAATTTGGTCACATGTCTACAACACTTTTTAGCCATGTCATCAAATGTCACATGTAATTAAATATGACTAATATTTAATTACATTATTTTCAACCAATTATCTTCAACAAAATTTTAACACGTGGCTTTTTCTCACACTTTATTCCTTCATCCATTTGGCATGTTGCCCTTGGTCAAGGGAACATCCTCCTTGATTCTTCCATCTCCACTGTTCATCCCTTATGTATGAATTTGGATTGTCGATCGCTACCACATCACAAGATGCTTTGAAAATCCTATAAATACAACCCTTTGCTACAACATTAACAATCCCATCTTTTAGCAAACTTATTATGCAGGAATAGCATTGGAGCATTTGGAGCATTCATAGTTGGAGCATTTAACATTGTTTAGCATTTAACATTTAGATTTGTTTTATCATTCTAACTTAGAATCGTGTCTTAGTTCATATTTGCATGTATTAGTTATCATCTTAGCTTTCATACAGCATCTCCACCTTAGCATTTTAGCATCATTATCATGGCCTAATCTCCATTTTATCACAGTAGCATCATAATCATAGCATCATGGCTTCATTTGTTGATAAATCATGTAGTAATTAAATTTCTTGCATTATTCATCATCTCGCTTCTCAAGTTGTCATTCTAACAATCATAGTGCATACACAAAATCTAAGAGCCAAAATTATTTAATGAATCCTTGAGAATAGAGAACAATGGAATGGTTTTAGAGATTTGTTTTGTTGCAATTAGAGTAGTTTTATGAATCAAATCTTTAATATAATATGTCTTATTCATGTTTGTATTGATTTACTAACTCTCTTACATTTCACACATATAAATTGGCACCCACCATGAGGCTCAACCCCATTTTTAACAATTTTCTAGAAAAGTTTTTTTTTGTAAACAAGCTAGATGTGACATTTTAGCACGACCGTGAGTTCTTTTAGTACATATGACAAATCTTTCAGTACATTTGACTTCTGCTTTAGCACATCCGACAAATCTTTCAGGGCATATGGGGTCTGTTATGACGCATAAGATATTTCTTTCAGTGCATACGGGGTTTGTTATGGTGCATCATATATTTCTTTTGGTGCATACGTCAACTATTTTAGCACATACAAGGAGTCTTTTAGCACTTTTAGTCGATACTTTAGTGCATACATTAGTTTTTTTAGTGCATTCATTAGTTCTTGTAGTGCATACATGAGTTATTTTAGCGCATAGAGTAGTTGTTTTAGCACATTGGAATGATCGTTTAGCACATTGGATGACTGTTTTAGCGCATCTGTTTAAATTTGCAAAATCTTAAAATCCTGAGAACTAATTATTGTTTTTTGCTTGTAGGTGGGTGATACGTCGATCAAAGACAAACTTATGCAACTACTAATGATTTACGTAGGGGCTAGAGTTATTTGAATGCTTTCTTTTGATTAAGATAGGCATTTAGCTTAATTAAAAGGTTAAAGAACATGTTTTTTGTGCTTGATGAGTGGTAGACATATGTTTTCCCCTTAACTAGGTGACCAAAAAGCCAAACCCATTCATCTTTATTTATTTTTATCCATAGAGCGCCTGCCTTGTGGGAAAAAGTAATCACCCAAGGGAACAACCCAACCGATAACACACTAAAGCCAAGCAACTTCTAACCGAAATATAAATATGGGTACTTGAGGAAAGTTCAAGTATCATGAGCATTGTTCCAACAAGAAGGGCAACAATGGTCTCTTGTCGAATGGATGATCCCCCATAAACGGAATGCCTATACTAGAACCCTGGGTAAGTGCACGAAGTTGAGTCCACGAAACGTGGAAGTTTTTTGCCTTAGCCAAAAAATTGAAATCGGCATCGACAAAACGGGATCCCGATTTAATAAACGAGATCCCAATTTTTAAAAAACGGGATCCTGTTACGGTTCGGGATCCCGAGCTTGAGACCAAACGGGATCCCACTTTTTAAAAATCGGGATCCCGTTTCCCGTCGGACTCCGAACCAAAGGAGACGGAACGGGATCCCAATTTTTAATAAACGGGATCCTGATTTGTAAAACACGGGATCCCGATTTATAAATAACTGGATCCCGAGTTATATAAATCGGGATCCCGTTTCATACTGTTATTTTTTTTTTAAAAAAACAACAGTTTTCACTGTTGCGAACGGGACCCCGAGTGGCTTGGCGACAGCGACCTCAACACCAACTACAGGTACCCCACTTCTTCGCATTTTTTTGGTTTGAATTGAAATTTTAAAAGAAATACGTTAATTTAGCATGTTTTTTTTTCAATTTATGTCACGTTTTAATTTTTTTTTAATTGTTATATTAGAATTCAATAGTTGTCAAATTAGATGAAAACTTGCAATGAAATTTAAACGTTTTTTAATAAAATTGAGAAATAAAACCTTGAATTGAGTTTTAGAAACAAATTTTAACTTTTAAATCTTAAATTGTTCGATTAAACCCCAAAAAAATTGATTTTGAAAACCCTAATTGAAACAAAACAAAAAAAATTGCATTTCAAAACCCTAAAGATCGAAATGAAATAAAACATCGCATTTACAAATCCACATCGAGCTTTTTGAAACCCTAAATTCAAATCAAACGAAAAAAATTGAATTTGAAAACCCTAGTTTGAATTGAAACGAAAAAAATTCATTAAAAACCCTAATTGTTTAAAACTGAAACCCTAAATTGAATTGGAACAAAAAAAATTGTTAAAACCCTAAGTTTGCTAAACCCTAGACCCTAAACTGTAAAATCTAAACCCATAATACTAAAGCATTTGAAATTTATGAACCCTAGACCCTAATCTTTCATTGGACATACCTAAAATTATGTAGGTTCAATGTCAAGAATGGGTCTATTTGGTAGATTTATGAAAACTATTTTGAATATCTAGAATGCCATAAAAGTATAATTATAGCAATTCCAATTGGAAACACTTCCAGATACATATATATCCTAGATAATAATCCACCCATCCTCAATCATAATGGATTATTTGGCAATTAAGAGAGATTCAATTTAACCATAAAATTACCTATATTTTGATACTATATAGATTTATGTGGAAGGATAGAAATGCATCAATATGCTTTGTGCCATATTTTATGAATATTAATATTTAAGAAAAATCTAGATAAGATTGACCTAAGTAGATGATTTATGTAAGGGCTTTTTAGTGAACAAGTGACACACCATGGAGATAGGGATGGTATTTAAATTCTTATTTATAAATATAGTGTACCCCCTTTAAATTTGTATTTGGTTTTTATAATGAGTTGAAATTATCAATGTGTTACATAAAAGAAATTTGTGCTTAGATATATTTAAATTAGATAATAAAGATATAGTTATATAAAATAGGGAATCCAACATGAGGAATAAACCTTTAATGTGCCATTGTGTGCATCTAATTTATGCCAATGATTTAGTAAGAGTGATCGTCTAAGAGGATGAAATAAGCCTTGAAAAATTGTAAGATCTAACACTATTTTAATGTAGTTTTATATGTGTGTACATGTCCACTATGTTTTTTGAGTTTATGTTAATGTAAGATAAGGAGGATTGGTGGATATATTTGAAATCTAAAGAAAAAACAAAAATGATGTGAATATATAGATATATATTTGTAAAATGATTCTTTAACTTATCTATATTAAACATTGTATATTATCTCTATATTACTATCATGGCTTGATTTTCATTATGTCTACTAAATGTTGCTATATTTATTCATTGTTGTAATTAAATTATAGGGCTCAATGTGTAATCTATTTTACATCAAATTTTATAGTAGACTTATAATCCTAGAATGTTTGTAAATTTAATAGCTAACAAATAACTTGATAGGTGCAACTAAAAACCAAAAAGTGTGGTTTGATTTATCTCCATTAGGCTGGAAAGCTAAAAAATCTACTAGGTTTATCCCTATTAGGTTGAAAACCCAAAAGTGTAGCTTAATAAACTTACAAGTGGTGAAAACTCACAAAAGCACTAGAAACTAATATTTGCAAAACTACCCTTGACATATCAAAAAAAGCCAAAGGTCACCATATGTCATACCTGTATAGGTTGTATAGTTATATTGGATACCTTATAGTATCTCCTATTGGTTAAATATGTTTGAAGATGACATTAGCGACACATCCCTACATTTATATGAGATATATTATTAACATGTCGTGTTACACATATGCTAAGATACTCAAATATGGATAAGGAGAACTAGGGAATATATATTAGAAGAGAAAGATATACTAAGCTATCCAATATTATATTTTTGTACTTAGTGTAGAAGAGAAATTCTAGACCAAGAATGCAAGTGCAAACTCAATACTCTACTTCTAATGAAAGGTAAATAAAATAATGAAAGATTAGAGAAGCATAATATGTTCCATAACATTCTTTTATGGCTCTAAATGTATGTGTTGATGTTGCTCTTTGGTTCTCTAATGTGATAACATATACATACAAATTTTATCATATGGAAACATTTGGGGATGTCATTATTTTATAGAGTTGAGGGGAAAGGAATGGAGGACTAGGTTTTTTTGGAATCGAGGACTAGAATCATGAGAGAATTTTTGAATTTGAATTTGAGAGGGAAGAGAGAATTAAATGTAGGTGGTTGGGTTGATGGAGGGCTTGTGTTGACTTGATTAGGTAGATGGGAATAATTGAATGCTAATTTGAATTTGGATTGAAGGTCTAAGTTGGAAATGAATGGCTATGATTAGTCTAATTGATTTGATGGCTAGGATAGATTATTAATTTCATTTTAGATTTGATGAAGTGGAAGTAAGTTACATTAGTTTGAGTTTGGATTGGTGATTTGGAATTATTTTAATTTTAAGCTATGGATGTGACATGATTATCCCCTTAATGGTTGATTAAAAGTTAGGATTTGGGGATTTTAGCTAATTAAATAATAAACTCTAAAGTCTAAACCGTAAACCCTAAAGCCATCATTTTTTCTTAGGCTCTTAATGAAATTTGGTTGTCTTAGGCAACTCCACCAAATTTCATTACCTTATCATGCAATTGTTTCCTAGGATCTTGCGGCATGTAGATCCCCTTAAGCCTATCCTATTACCTTAAACCCTAAACTCTAAAGTCTAAACCCTAAACCCTAAAGCCATCATTTTTTCTTTAAAGGCTCTTAATGAAATTTGGTTGCCTTGACCTTCACCAAATTTTATTCATTTGAGCCATGCATTTCTCCTAGGACCTCTAAGCGTAAATCCTTAAGCCATCCGTCACCCTAAATCGTAATTCAATTTTCTTAAGGGGTTTGACAATATGACATTTCTTAAGGGGATCAAAGAAGTTCTTAAAATTTGGTGATCAAAGTTGCCCAAGGCCCAACCAAATTTAACAATAATAAGATCCTGCAAGATTATACAATATCAATTTAGTTAGTTGTATTTTCATTCAAATAACATGTGCCTTAGACATATAAATGAGGCTTACATATAATTTTATCATTTGTATTCAATTATTTAAGGCCATTTATATTGAATGGTTTAACTTGGTATTTCCTAAACATGTATCTTACATCTTGAAATTAAAAATCTAATGTAGGTTCACTCATATCTTGAAGATCTCATGGATCAATTCAATAATATCCAATCCACCTCCACACCATCCATCTCCAACACCTTCACCTCCACCTCGACCCACTCCACCTCATAACCCCACCTCCACCACAGAAATCAATGAGCATGCTGGTTTGCAAGCGAAAGGAAACACAAAATGAATCTCTGTCACGTTGAGAGCCATAATAGTTTATAGAAATTGACAATGATCACCAAATAGTTATGAATTTCTAAATTTGGTGAAGCATTGAGATATTTTTGTGTGATGAATTATAAATTTGGTTCAAATGGATATTTTAGTGAATTTATGATTTTGGTTCTATATGGATATTTTTAGTGACATGGATTTGTGAAGTTGGTGGAATTTATGAACTTATAATGAATAGTATATAATAGTATATATTTAATGACTATCTATTAGATCATGATTTCTCCTGCTGAAAAATTGTGTGTGTGTTAAAGACATAAAATGAGATTTTGTGAATGTTTCAGGTTTATTGTTTAGTATGTATGTGCATGTATTAAAAATTTACATAATAGTTCTTAAATTTTGAAATTTGTATATGTATGTATGTATAGTTTAGTTTAATGATTTGTACGCATGCAAATTATGCATCGTATTTTTTATTTTAAATGTACATGTACATACATTTAATTTTTAATTTTGTATGGACATGCTCTTGAGTTGAACAATCAATGTATATATATGTGTGCATTTCAATTAAATATATGAGAGCTTAATATATATGTTGCTCATCCTATTTCAATTAAATATATGATCTTAATTTTTGTATGCACATGGGTCCTATTTTGTATGATTTTAAATGCAGGTGCACATTATATCAAGCATATATCATGGATGATTTTAACACTGATGATATCATCAATCCACCACCTAAGCCACAGCCAGATCCGCCTCCCTCCCCACCTCCACCTCCACCTCCACCTCCACCT
>VDFB02324327.1:0-17865 GCA_007258455.2 Sequoia sempervirens | reverse complement strand
CATCGAATATTAGAAAATATGACACCTGAAGAAGCCTTCATAGGTGTAAAACCTGAGGTTAGTCATTTAAGAATCTTTGGTTGTCCTGTTTATATTCATGTGCCTAAAGATAAAAGATCTAAGTTAGAACCTTCAGGCAAGAAAGGAATATTTGTGGGTTACAGTGAGTCTTCAAAGGCCTACAAAATCTACATTCCAGGATAGAAACAGATTGAGATCAACAAGGATGTCTCTTTCGAGGAATAGGTTGCATTCAAAAGATCTAAAGGGTCTTACATGGAGATAGACAATGAAGAACAGGAGTCACCTCAGGATATGGACATTTCTCTTGATCATACTCCTGAGATTCAGAGGGAGTCTACTGAACTAGAAGAGGCTAGTGATCGAGTTGATCCCATAGAACTTATTGATGGTCCGAGAGACATTGCTATAGGTCGAAAGAGACCTCTATGGGCTAGATAGACTATGCAAGAGGCAAAGAAGTATGCAGCTCCTCGAGGCACATTTAGAGAAAGCAAGAGACTGCAAAAGTTTCTAGGCTATGTGGCGTTGATGAGTCACATCATTGAGTCTGAGCTTTCCAATGTTGAGAAGGCATCAAATCAGCAAGTATGGAGAGACGCTATGACAAAAGAATATCAGTCCATTATCAAGAATGATGTTTGGGATGTTGTACCAAGACCTGAAGGGAAATCAGTTGTGTCTTCCAAGTGGCTTTTCAAGATCAAGCATGTAGCTGATGGGAGCATTGAGAAATACAAAGCAAGATTTGTGGCTAGAGGATTCTCTCAGAAAGAGGGAATAGATTATGACGGGACTTTTGCTCCTGTTGCTCGATATACATCTATCAGGACTATCATTGCTATTCCATCAGCTAAAGGATGGAAGCTACATCAAATGGATGTAAAGACTGTTTTTCTTAATGGTGTGATTGAAGAGGAAGTTTACATTGAACAACCAGATGGGTTTGTGATTCATGGGAAAGAGTCCCACATATGCAAATTGAAGAAGGCATTGTACGGCCTTAAGCAGGCACCTCGTGCTTGGTATGAGAGGATTGATCGATACTTGATGAGCTTGGGATTCTCCAAGAATGATGCAAATTCAAATCTTTACTTCAAGGTAGTTGATGGTGAGGCTTTAATCTTGGTTCTTTATGTTGGATGCAAGGTTAGCTTCTAAGTTTGAGAGGAATGGAAGATTTAGGTCTTATGCATTACTTTCTAGGATTGGAAGTGTGAGAGACCCAATGAGAGATTGTCCTAAGTCAAAGGGAAGTATGTAGATATCTTGAAGAGATTCCGGATGATGGTTACCAAGTCCATGGCTATACGATGAAACAAATTTGAAGAAGTTAAGTGATTACGAACTGTTGGTTGAATATTTTGCAAACTTGTAAAGGTTAGCAAAATGGTGGTTTCAGCCACAGTGTGTGAGTTAAAACTCTCCTAATTAAGGGAAGGCTCCCCCTATCTAACTAACTAAAAACAAATATGGGTGGAACGATAATCTTTCCTCTTGTTTTAGGAGAGATTAAACTCTTTTCTCTTCGCAGAAAAGTAATATGAACTTTTAAATAAACTTTAACAACAACTTGTAATAAAATTAAGAGAAAGGAAATGAAGTTTCCTAAAAGCTCAAAGACTTCCGTCACTTCCTTTGGGACGGGAAAGCAATTTCAAGCACAAAGTCTTGAAAATCTGCAATCCTATCTACCCTTTTAAAAGATAATTCTAATGATAATACATAGCATAAAACAGCACAAAGTCTGCAAGTATGATGTATCTATTAACTACTATGAATGGGAATCGTTACGAGCGCAAAGACTTGCAATTCTTCTTAACTTCTAAATTATGAATTCAATCTTCAACATTCATAGCACAAAGTCTGAAAATATTTCAATTGAAGCTCTCCCTAGCAATCTTCCACAATCTCCAAATAATCACAAAGTAATGCTCCAAAATGACATAAGAACACAATGGATGCAAAGTAGGATTTCAACACAAAGTCTGAAATCTGTAACTCTTTGATGTTATTTGAAAAAGATAAACTTATAACTATAAAGCTCAGAGTCTTTATGAGCACAAAATTCTGCAGAGTGTTCTTGCTTGCCAAAAAGATAAAAATTACAAAGGACCCCCTCAAGTATTTATAGGAGAGAGGTCATGAGAAAAAGGTGGGAGGATCCCAACTAACTTGAGAAATTCTCTCAACCACCAACTACTTGCAATTGACTTATTCCAAATTACAGTCCTAAATTATCTTGACTTGTAACTTGATTACATGTAATTACAATTTACAAAACTGCAAGTGAAAGGAACACTTGCGATTACAAAATTTGTTTTTACATGTAGTTTGTCGAAAACAAAATACATAAAGATAAAACATTTTATTCCATTTCAGTCCTAGCTTTGAAAGACTGAAATTTGTTGATAATTTCCTGCAACTAATCTGGATTGGGGCCTAGTGTGTTCTTGGCAACCACAATAGTCTTCAGGATTACATCAAAATACCTTATTGTTGCTTCTCTATGCTCTTCATAAACAGTTTGCATCTTATCAAGGATCATTCGATAATTAACAAATTTATGAATTGAATCTATGGTAAACTGTTTTGATTCCAGCTCTTGACGAAGGTTTGTTGCTATTTTTGTAATAACCAAATCAGTTGCAAGTAATTCCCCTTCATGATTTAAAATTCTGCAAGGGATTTTCTCAAAGCTAGAAAGTATGTCCTGCTCAACTTCATCACTCATTTCTAGTGTAGCTTGGACATCTTTGATGAGATCCTGAATAACTAATGACTTGTTTGTCATGAGTTCTTCAAATTATGTATTTTTCTCTGTTTGGTATGATTGAATTGCTGCATAGAATTTCTAGCTTGACTTGATCCATCTCATGCCAAATTTTTAAATCTTTTTCAAATGAATCCAAACTTTGCTTGAAAGCTTCCAAAGTCTGATTCATCTTTACTCTTGCTATTCTGACATTATTCAGAATTTGTAATGCCTTTTCAATTATTGGTATGCCTTGATCAATTAGCTGTGCTGCCCAAGAATCAACAGCTTTAGCTTTTTGTGCAATTTTCTCCAATTGCTTGACTGATTCTTCAGAGGTAAAAGAAGTTAATGGATTAACCTGCTCTGAAGAGTTGGTAATCTTTTGAATTACTGAAACAAGTTGTACATTCTCTTCTTTCAGCTTTTCTTTCTTTGCCAAAAGTTCATTATAACTGTGTGTCAAGACAGTCACTGAATTTTGGGCGTCTTGCATCATGCTAGCATGTGTTTGTTTGCCTAAATCCACTTTGGTGAATTTGTAATTAGATACTTGCATCTTTTCTGGTGATTTGTATGCAAGAGGTTCAGCTATTTCTGCATACTTCATTCTATTGTTGTCCACAACCACCTATGAAACCGTTTTAGCCTTCTTTGCAACTTTTGGCTTTGATTTCTTCAACTGCTGGAAATCAAATATATCTGGAGAGATTGCCTGTTTCTTTCTCTTTAAAGTGACTGAACTCAACCATGGAGGAAGATCCAATGTATTTGTATTTGAAACAACAACCGTGGTTTGTGCAGAAACAGATTTATTCTGCGCCATAGTTGTTACTCTAGGAGATGTCTCAGTTTGAATTGCAACAAAAGTTTGTTTGGATGGCGTATTGTGATCAGTGTTAGCCATAAAACAATCAAAACTTGCAGCTGATGTATCTATTTCTGGAAGTGTCGTCTGTGATGTCATTGGATACATCGGATTGGCATCAAAAACATTCTCCAAATTATCATGCATGTTCTCCATAGAAGTGGTCAATGTGGATGAAGTTGAAGTATGAAGAGCAATTTCTGTAGGAGCAATAGGAGGAACGAAAATCGTTGAGAAGGAATCAACATCACTATCAATTTGAGACATGGGAGACAATATTGATACTGGTGCATCATCAATATGTGGAGACATCATATTTAGAGCAGTAGGAGACTCAAGAATCCCTCTTGTTGATCGATGATTTGGGTCTGTGTCTCTTTAACCTCCTTCCCTTTTAATGTTGTTTTCTCCAAGGGTTTTTCCACAGCATGGCTGATTTTCAACTTGATTCTGGTTCCTGAAGAAGAAGCACCTTCTTTGGACTTGTCTTTGACTTCTGATTTCAATCCAACAGGTCTAGCTGAATCATCATCATCATTAACTCTGATTTTTATAGTTTTGACACCTATACTCTTGAGCCAAGAATTAGTATTTGTCAAGACTGATTGAAATCTGTTAAAAATAGAACTTGATTCTTTATGAGACCATTGTATTGCTGGAATAGAAGCGTCAACAACTCTTTGTTCTTCATATTCTGGATCTAAAATCTGCCCATCATCAATTACTCCTTCTGGGATCAAGGTCAGATTAAGATCAATAATTTGTTCAACTGTGAGTCTGCAATAGTCCATTTTATAGATGTCCTTCTCTGTTCGAAGATCTACCCAAATATCTTCAAGGCGATGTACATGTGTGAAGGCTCTTTTTATTTTGTCCTTCATTCCTCTGTAGTCAAAATCTGTTCTTGCCTTGAATCTTTTTAATTTGATCTCCTGAATTTCGGTTTCCATTGCTTTTGCCTTTGAGGTAGTTGTCAAGGAGTATCTCCCAATCTGCAATGGATTATGAGATGAGATACTTACTCTAGTTTTATGTTGTACAGCTTGTCGTGCATGCATTGTCATCAATTGTCTTGCAAGCTCCATTAGAATGATTTTCTTTGTTGGGTATCTTGGAAGCATGTATGGCTGATCTTCAAAACAGCCAACTCTCATGTAGGTAAAAGTGGGAAACTGGAGAAAGAGACAACCATATTCATTGACCTTTTTCCAAGCAGCGTCGGATAGTCTATTGTTTTGCAAGGTTTTGTCAAATAGACACATGAAATGACCAAAGAATGCGTCTTGGACTCTTCTATAATGAATTTTGCTTGGTCTCAAAGGCAGCTGATTATAGTATTCCCAAACTGGAATTAGTGATCTATCTCCTTGGGTAGAAAGGCCTGGAAATTGTCTCAATGAAGCTGTTATGTAGACCAGATAGGAGTTCATGTAGAATGTGAGCGTAGTAGGAACTTGTGGAAGTTGCTCACATAAACTATCGCTGATTATTTCACCCTAGAAGATTGGGTGTTGTGCCTTTCTTATCACCACTATGAATTTGTACATCCATTTGTCAAAGACATTTGAGAATTTCAACCCCATTATCCTGCTTAAGAGTGTGATTATGTCATTGATCTCTTCTTTGAATTTAGATTGGTATAGCTTGGGCCACCGAGACACACAAGTTTGATGCTTCAGAAGCCATTTAGTATTGATGTGCTGTATACAATCTTCTTTCTTTTGTTCATAATGATCTAGAGCACTTTTTACTGAGATGTCTGAATATATTGGTGCATCTGGAACTCTGAAAATCCTATTGATGGTTTCTGGATCAAGCCTAATGACCACATTACCATCATCATCTTTGATGGTTTTGGATTCTTTGTCAAAGTGGGCTGCGCATGCAAGGACAAACTCTGGCTCTAGGGCAGCAATAGGAAAAGAGAAACCAAATGGATGTGACTTCTCAGCAGTAACTGCATATGATGAGAAGTTGATTTCTCAGTTCTCTTCAGAAACTCAGACATATCAACATGTCCAATCTCCGTGTCTCTGATTTCTTCAATGTTTGAGACAACATGAGAAGGAGGAATCTCATTCTGATACTTGTCATACTTGTACTTCATCTTTTTGTTTGGTGGAGAAGCTGGTTCCTTCGTCATTGAACAAGAATCTGCAAGGCTGCGATGAAAATTCCATAATGTTAAGACATCATCAACATTTACAGGTGTAGATATGGCGGAGGCTCTAACTCAGAATGGTGTTTTGGCTGTATGAGGGCAGAAAATGAGCATTATAACTCATTTCGGATCTTTGGGGGCTGATTGCAAGTGAAAGGGACATGTTTTTTTCATGACAAATTGAAAAGTTAGATTGCAACTTTGAAAAGTGCAAGTTAGAACTTTCAACTTGCATTTGCAGTCAAGGTCAAAAAGTCCGATTTTTAGGCATTTTAAAGTATTTCGGGATTTTGAAGGTTGGCTGCAAGTGAATAGTGGATTTTGGGATTTTGGAAGTCATTGCAAGTTACTTTTTAAAACTTTTAACTTGCTTTTAGATAAAAATACTCCACTTGCAATGAATGGGAAAAATCCCGATTTGTTTCGAGGACAACTTTTTTTATTCTTTTTCTCTTAAGAAAATGGAAATGGGATGAAGTGGAAGGAGATGTGAATATGTATGGAAATGAAATGAAGGGCAAACATAAATGAAATGGAATGGAAAACGCGTTTTAGTAATGAAAGGCATGATGGCGAATTCAGCTAATGAAAGGTATATGGAAAAGGAATGAAAAACACGTTTTTGAAAGAAAATTGAATGGAAACGCGTTTTTACATAGAAAGGAATGTGAATGGCAGCAAAACGCGTTTTGGTGAATGAGGCATTTTGGATAATGAAAGACATGAAAAATGCATAGTATTTACAAATAATAAATGACGTTTTTCACTGAAATGGAGCAATAGAAACGCGTTTTCATGGGATGAAGGTAAAATAAAAGGCGTTATGATGAAAGGCATATTTCAAAAACGCATTTGGAATATATGGCGAAGTTTAAGATGAAAACGCGTTTTGAGCAAAGCTAGCAATGACAAATGCATAGCATATACAAATGATTACTGAAATGGAGGCGATGGCAAATAAAATGCAGCGGATTTAGCATGAAAGGAAGGACATTTTACAAAAAAAAAAAAAAACGCTTTTATTTATAAAATAAATAACATTAAACAAAGATGCCATGAAAATATGAATAAAAACATATTAAAACAAGAAGAAACTAAGAAAATAAAAGAGAACATACCTATAAATGAGTTTGCAAACCAAAATGATGATGGAAAAACCCTAGGTGTGATAAGTAAACTCAGTAAAAGAAGATAACTCAATTTATTGCAGCTAAGAATCCGATTTTTCTGCTTATAGATCTACAAAATCTGCATGAAATGAGGTAGACAAGCAAACTAGAACTCGAACTGCTTTATTCATGGATGGCGTCAGGTTTTTGAAAGCTCAAAGCAAGTGAAAAAAATCACTTAAATGAGAAATTGGGTTTTTGAAGGCATTTTACAAGTTTCTTTTCATCAAAGCACTTAAATCGGGGTTTTGAATGTATGTTGCAAGTCAAAATAAAAGAAGTCGAACTTTTTTCAAGTATTTGCAAGTGATTTTAAAAGAAATCGGAACTTTTTCAAGTGATTACAAATGACTTTAATGAAAATCGGGCTTTTTTAAAGGGATTGCAAGTATTTTAAAGCACAATTGGGCTTTATAAGAGCATTTGCAAGTAACTTAAGTGAAAATCGGAACTTTTTAGAGCAATTGCAAGTGACTTAAAAAGTAAGTCGGACTTTTAAAAAGGCATTGCAAATGACTTAAAAAGTTAAAGTAACTTGCAATGAACTTAAAAAGTTCCTATACTTGTGACTTAAAAAGTTCCTATTATTAACTTGCCATAATGAGCTAAAACTCCAACTTGCAGTGATGCCAGAAAAACCCGAATTTGACCAAAAACACACTAAAAATGACTCAGAATTTCACGAAAACGGACGAGAGTGAGTGAAAAGTGGTAACCCAAAGGATTATAGACTTAAAATTGAGATTTGCTAATCTTTGCATCTCGTAATACGTGCCTTAGAAGAGAAAATCTTCAAATTTTATCAAAATTTTGATTGGTTATCCCAATTTTTAACAAGTCAAAAATTAGGGACAACAAACTGAATAACCAATTACAGCCTAAGTTCTGTGACAAGGAACTGCAAACGCTTCCAGTAAAGTATTCAATTCAAATAATCGAATCTGCACCATTAAGAGCTCATGATCTGGATTGACCCCTAAATAGCTACATTTTTCTTCTTTGGTGATTCCACTGCTGTGAATAATGCTTTTAGTTTTATAGGTAGTTGACAGCTGTATTTAAAAAAGTGTGCAATAAGCTTGTTGCCTATGGGCAAATGTTTAACAACCAAAGTAAACATCATCTTCAAATTAATCCAAGAACAAGTTGATCATCCTGCACCATTGAGAGCTTATGATCTAGATATACACTAAACATCATATTTATCTGCTTTTTAGCGCCATGAATGATCCTTTATTTTATAGCTAGTTTCCAGCAGTCTTGAAAACGTCTACAATCAATTTGTTGTCTATACAGCCAAATGTTTTATTATTCCCTAAACAAGGGAAAACTAATTGTTTAACAGACCTAACATATCAGAATGTGGCACACTTTCTTGCTGGCTATACCATAAGTGAATTCTGCCAAACACATTCAAAAGATTGCAATACGTGGCTGAGTGCATGATGGGGCTTACATGGCTACTTGTCAGTCAATTAAAAGTTTTTGAAGCATTAGTAAACTCTGCCCTAAACAGGGTTATAACTAATCAGACATACATCCAGTGTGCTTTACTAGTGGCTTAGCCATCTCCAAGATCCACTGGCACATTTTGCTGCTGGTTCAACCATTCAATTTTTCCTCCAAGTAGGCTTTTGGCAGGATAAAACCATAAGTTAAAAGCACCAAGCATGAAAGAACAGTTCCTTGATGGTTAGGTGCTCTTGGAAATGCCACTTGTTTCTTGCACCTAAGGTCGTAAATTGTAATGTCCCCAATTTAGCCTTACGCTCTTCATTTGGATTTAGCATATTTCTGGAAACTCGTAGGCTAAGCAGAAGCTCGAATCAGGGTTTCCAAACTTCTTGGAGGATGTTTTCGTCTTTTTGTGAAGTCTTCTTTTGGAATTGTTGAACTTGGATTGCGGATTCCTTCTGGGTTTTCTAAGAGCTTCGCGTTGGTGGTTTCAGTTCGGCATTCTGAGCAATTACATGAATTTACTATTTTTAGTAAATTCTATTTTTAGCAATTGACTTGTTGACACCTAATCAGTTGGCTCCACTTTGGCAGTATGTTCAGACGGTATGGTTGAATTTGGCTTCTGATGCATTTCCATGGTGATATAAGATATTTTATATTATAATGTTATAATTGAACATTATAATTCCTTGTTCTAGCATCATGAATTAATATTGTCTTTAAAAGGGGGACATTGAAGGGTATTTTCACATGGAGGAAATATTTTAATATTTCTAAAGCCAAATATTGCTCAAGGAGTTTGGACGCCAACTTTGGGTGAGGCAAATATTTTATTTAAAAAGTGAAATTTATCTTCTTAAGCAAGTACGCCATCCTGAGGGTGAAGACAAAAGACAAGTCAATGACCTAAAAGAATCTTTGAGGTGGCGCCCTTCTTGGAGGTTTCTAGAAAGCTCTTCTAAAGTTATAAATTGGAGCTCGGGGTCCTCATTTTGTTTATCTGATGAATTTGCAAAGTTATGCTGCCGGATTGGCTTTGGGATTGCTTCGAGGAATGTAAGCCTCCTAGCTTGGCTCTTCTTCTTGCTTGAAAGACAGCAACTAGTTGAGAGGTTTAGTTGTAGTTGGTTTCCTTTCATTGTAGTTGGTTCTTCTCACATTCTGTAGTTGAGTTATTGTATTTTCTGTCAATTTTAGAGTTGCTGATTTGTATGGCTGTAGGTTGTTTTTACTCACAACTCAAGAAACATAAATAATATTGTTCTGGGTACTGTTCCAATCTATTTTCCTATGTAGGGCGACCATATGTGCAAGTTTCCAGAATTTTATTTGAAGTCTATGAATTATCTAAAGTAAATCGCCCTTGCTTGCAGGCAATTTCACTTTGTAAGTGCTTTGGAAGTCGTGCAAAATAAATAGGGGTCTTTGTGAGAAGTTTTTGTGATCCATCTTCATTGTCATCATCATTAGAATGTTTTGCAACTGATTTCAAGTTAAATGAGTGAGTATTGAGAGAGATATGAGCATTTAAGTGAGTTCTGGAGTTGCTGTTTTCACCATTCTTAACTGCAGATCTGTCATATCAGACTTAGTAAAATTATTAATAGGGCTGGGATTGTCTGTCTTAGTCATATTAATCGTTCTGGAGTAGCTCTACATTTCAGCAGTGTGATTATCACTCTAATCCATCGTGCTTGCAGGAGATATATTACATTGTAAGGCTGTTAGTAGTACTAACCAGCCAATATTCACATTTGTAAGCTCTTATTTATATTTCCTACATTTCGTGGAAGAGACTGATCCTTGCCCAGTCTATTGTCTTTCTTTATATCTCCGTCATATGGTAGCTCCCATTCCGTCTCGGGTTGGAAAGCACATTCTTGACGTCGAGTACTTCAACATTCTTGCTTATTTCCCTTAATTGCATTGTAATTCTTAGCACTCCACCATATGGTCGCCTCCTTTCCATACTGGATTGGGTAGCACATGCTTGGTGTTGAGTTTGTTTCCAGTACTTGTAGCGTAGAAGATCCTCTGACCATATGATCGTCCTTCGCGGACACATTCTTGGTTAGAGTTACCTTTAGTTGCATTTTGTTTAAGGCACTGACGATCCTCTTGCCATATGACAGCCTCTCTCTTGTTGAGATTGAGTGCGCATTCTTGGCAACGAGTTATTTGTAATCTGCTGGTTTGAATTATCTAACCCTAACGGGTGCTCTTTGCATTGTTGTGTACTTGGTAAAAATAAAAAAAAAATTGGCTCGGAATATTTCATAAATAGATAACAGAATTCATGAGGTGCACTTTAGAGGTGGCATTGCTACATAAAAAAATTGCTCAGCATAGCAAAAGGTTGGCAAAACATTACGTAAATTCCACCATGATTTTTCAGTCAGACCTAAAAGCAAAAGGCACAATAAAAGTATGCAAGGAGTGCAGCTAAATGCATAAATCTATGCTGGTTGTTCATCATTCCAAACTCAAAATGACACTTCCTTTATGATGTGTAGCAAAAGCAAGGCTGTTTGTCTATATTTACAGGTTTGTGAAGTAATTTCCAGCACCATTGTTGAAGGTTTTCAAGGCTAACAGCAGTATGTGAAGAGTTTTCAGCAGCATCATTCTTCTATCCTTCATATTCTTCTTGTTTTGCTCTGCTGTAGCACACTTCCATATGAAAATTCTTTCTTTTTCAAGATCTGTTTCACTTTCCAGCATGCTGAATATTCAATTTTCATTTACCTAAACCCTGGGACACGAAATTAAGAGTAATTCATCTCTCAGTCTGAGTTATTGGATTCAAGGCATCAAGTACTTCCGATTAGGGTCTCAAATGCAAATGATTGGCATGTTGTCATGCCAGGGTGTCCTGGTTTATTCATTGTTAGGAATTTGAAATTCTTCAAATATTCCAGAAGGTTCAAAATATTTTAGAGGATTTGCCAAATTGAGTCAAACTCACAAATGGTCACTTATGTGCAATAGACTGTTTTTAGCAGTGGCCACATCCCTTGGTGGCTATTCATAGAATTCTATTTTGGGCAATGCGAAAGAGCTTATTTTAGGCCTTTATTATTTTATTAATTATTTTAGGATTAGTTTTCTTTAAAGTTGTTTCTTTCCACTTTTTTCAGATTAGGATGGATTTGCTTTAAATCAATTACTTTTTGGGATATTTTGTTGTTATTTCTTAAATCCGTAGAAGCGATCCTTTGTAAACTTATAAATAAGTGCTTCAAAAGCATTAGTTGTGAATGTTAGTTGATGTTGGGCTTATATCAAGCGAAAGCTGTTATTCAATTATTGTGGAACTTTATTTGTAATTTCATGAAGTGAATCAAAAGAAGATTGAATTTAGTCAAGCTTTGTATTGGTGAAACGTATTTGTCTAAATTGTAGTTGTTTACTTCCTAAAATCATGTGTTGTTCAATATGTTTTTCCTTAAAATATCTTGTTGCAATGGAATATCAGTCTCTATTTAGCCAATAGGAAGTTGTGTTTGTTCGTTTATGCTTAATAGTTTGCTTTCTGTAATATCTGAAAATCTTGTTTGCAAGGCTTGATTGTTAACAGTTCGGTGCATGCATCCGAAGCAACAACATAGGCAAATAGTAATTTCCATTCATTGAAAACCCCCCATTAAAATCTTGTATGGTGAGCATACTTGTAGATTCTAGCTATAGTTTTAGTTTAGGGCTAGTTTTAGGTTTAGTTAGGTCGTAGGGGGTGTCCCCTTACGTTTTAAGAATGTTTCTACCATACATATTGTCTTGTTTTGTTTTGTCTCGCAAGAGACAAAACTAAAACATAACAGAGTTGAGAATTAGGAGTGTTGGGATTGAATACTTCAGTCTCTAGGATGTGGTTTCTGCCTGGCTAGATTCCTTTGCTGTCTTAAACTTAAGTATATGACATTCTTTGGTGGAATGTTCAATGCACATGTGATAAGCACAATACTTCTTCCATTGTCAAATGAAGAAGCTGAACTCTTAGTAGAGACACTCTATGAATAATTTCTATTCTTTGATTATGAAATGGTTGAGAGAGAGGATCTAGCAGCGGTAGAAGATGCATTCTTTTTCTGGGATTTGAAAGAATGGTTGGATTTTAGAGGTTTCTTTTGCTGCTTGGCCTCCACCTTTGAAGCAAGCTGAAAAGCATGCTTTAAGTAATTAATAGTGCGGAGCTAGCTCCTTTTGGAGATGGGGAAACAGCGGCTTGGTCTCCACATAATTGTAGTCTATGCACATAAGACAATTTGGCATTTTAGTCATTTACTAATTTGGTCTTTTAATTACATGGATATGAAATTTCTCCGACTTCATGAGGAATGACATTTTTAATCATTATACCCTAGTGTATATCTGATGTTTTATAATTACAATACTATTCTATATAAATTATAATTTATAATATTTTAGGCAATAATTTTTGTTCAAAATGGGCAATTGTGGTGTTGTATTAGCCAAATTCCAAGCTTAAAAGTTCCATCAATCATCATCACATATTAAAAAACTTGGACAAAGAATAAAGCCTATCTATTTGTTGTAATTTCAAAAAGACAGTTGCAAGTATTATCGACATGTAAATCCGAGTTATTTTTAATTATGATCCTTTGGAGGCTCTTTCGTCCATTATGAGGTGTCTCGCCTATTGTTCTACATCTTTATCTCTTAAAACTCATGGTTACCAGAGAAATATTTATTGTTAAAGCTTTCCAATTTGCCTATATAAATTGTCATGTTACCAGAAAGATTGTTGTACCCCAAAATAAAATTTTTTGTTACACTTAGACATTTTGAAGAAATGAGTAAAAGTCTTGTCAAATCAATGAAAAATGTCAAAATTTGGGTGTACGTGTCTTACATGGAGGGTTAAAACACAAATTTTCAAATTAAATGATGCAGGTCTGCTAAGGCGGCTTAACCTACAAAACCGGATCTAGGTTTCATCCCTAAATTTTAGGAGAAAAGCGCTATTTTGAAATTTTCACCAAAGAAATAATAAAGTTTTAAGGTTTTTCTAGGGTTTCTTCGAAAAGCGGATCTGGCAAAATTTTCTAAAATGAAAATTTCACAAAATAGAGAGGATTGGTCAGGCAGAGTCCGTTTGGTGGCTCAAAACATGTCCGTATCAGGCTGGTGCAGTCAGAATCTTAAAATAATCAGTTTTGCCCTACTGGGTCTATTCAGGTTTTTCAGAAGCATATCTGGAGTTCTGAGGTCATCAATGGAGGTCATCCGACTGCCAGGCGTCAATTCCAGCATTCAAATTTCCAGCGAAAGGTGAAATGATGAGCATGCACGAGGATCGAGGAAGAAAAGTGAAAAGTCATGAAAATTTTCTAAGTCTGCTAAGTTTGGGCGCCCCAGTTGAAGAAAGGCGCCCACCTTTTCAGGGTACCAGATGAAGGAATTAGGGTTAGGGTCTCCAATGGAAGATGCTCAGTTTTCAGTCAGCTTCGAGATGGATATCCCCGTCAGAGCATCAGATGATCAAGTCTCCGGCAAATTCAAGTTGAAGTCAAGGTATAAAATGAAAATCTGGAACTTGAAGAAGATGAACAAATTGAAATTTTTCTAAGTCTGGAGAAACTGGGCGCCCTAAGAAGAGAAAGGCGCCCAACTTTTCAAGGGTGCAAACAGAGGAAATTTCAGTCAAAGTTATAACGGGAGGTCTTTAGAATTCGACAGGCTTTCCAGTAAGCTATTCAGCACGACAATCGGAGTTCGCAGTCACCAGATACGAAGAGCTGAACAGAGGGTCCGGTGAGAGCTGAGAACCAAAATTCAGAAGCAAACACAGAAAATCAAAAAATAAAACTAACTCTGGTGAAATTGGGCGCCCCCCTTGAAGAAGGGCGCCCAAACTTTTGGAAGCCCTAAACTCACTTTTGGGCAAAGTTCATCCTAGAAGACCCCTCTTCATTCTTCGTCAGCTTCGCGATGAGCACAAACATTCAGCAATCCGATGCCCAAAGCTCAAGATTTAACGAAATCATCTGTAGAAGAGAGGATAATGAAGAACTTGGAAATTAGAAAAAATGGCTAACACTGAAGAAACTGGGCGCCCCTAGAAGGAAAAGCCTCCCGTGAATTCAGAGGTCGAAATCAAGTTTTTAGCCAGAGGTGCCTCCAGAACGTCTTTTTCAGAATCAGTCAGGCTTCGCCGTGAATCACTCAGCTCGCCTGTCGAGTCAGTCAGTCAACGGGAAATCGGTGGCGAAGTGGCGTGTCAAAATCATGAAAGGTTGAAAAAGTGAGAATTTTGACTAAGTCTGGTGAAGTTGAGCGCCCCTCTTGGAGAAAGGCGCCCAAAATATCATGCCTTAGAAGATTTTTAAGAAATTTCAAATTTCAAAATTTGCTTGAGAAGAAGATGGCGTCCAATTCAAGAGGGGCTGAGATTTAGGGTTTTGAGAATAAAAGCAGAAAAAAAAAGCAAAACCTAAAATCGAACCCTAAGTCTATTTAACACCTCTTTTCAATGTATTTTTCATTATTTTTGCAGGTTGCCTTCAGTGGAGAAAGTTGGAGCAGCAAGTTTGAGAAATTTTTGTGATTAAAGAATTCATAGTTGCTGGTTTACATCAGATTTTTCAGACCAGCAAGCATAAACCCTTGCTTTTTCAAGTTTTCTGTTCCAGAAGATCAAGTTTTTCAAGCAGAAAGCCAAGGCTTTCAATTTTTCAGTCCTCTGGGTGCTGCCTCCTATCTTGAAGAATTTTTCAAGAAACTTCATAAGTTGCAGCAAGATGCTTGTCTTGCATGTCGGTGAAAACTTGATTGCATTCAAATTTCAACCATCACAGGTCCTTTCAGTCTGAAGAGGAGCCCATACTCAGCGACTTTCAAAACCTAGGAGGTTGGCTGCTTTTGATCAAGCAGCCGAGTTTTCAAATCTAATCAGATTCATTTTCTAATGATGTGAACAAAGAAGCCAGGATGCGGCTTTTCGCGGGAAAAATTGAAGAAATTAGGGTTTGCTGTTTTTTCGGTCAAAATTCAAGATTTTCGAAAACGGACGATCTGGGTTGTCTTGCATTGATATTCTGAACAAAACCCATATCTCAGAAAAAATTCTCAAAAAATTCGTCCGTTGAAGCATAAAAATCAGCATTCTAAAAATAGAAATTGCACAAGACTTGTCTAGACCAAGGCGAGTTTACAGTTGTTCTTCAAGTTTTCTGAAATGGAGTACACTCCTAATGTTTTCAAGTCCGAATCAGCCCTCTTTCATGTCATCCAAAAGCGGTGGGCATCATGTCAAGCTTGATGTTGATCTATATCCTTGGAAGCGAACTAGCGCTTCTAATCAAGAACACGGTCATTACGGACTCCTGGCAGCGTCTATTCCTATATCAGTTGAGCCTTGATTCGTAATGCATTAAGCATTGCGGAATCGATTAGCGGATGGGCGGAGTTGATTTGCGATCTAAGCGACATGAGTGAAGGTATTTTCCATTCCCCTTGGCAGTATATCTTCGAGGATGAATGTAGAAAAAGATGTGGAACATGCATAAGGACAAACCAGCAGAAGATTATCTTGAAGTGAATGGAAAAGGAAAACATAAAATATTGTTCATAGTTACGCAGCCAGGTTGAATTGGAAGGATGAGTCATGTTTCAATGATGTCAGCAAAGTTCAATAAAGCGGCCAATGAGATTGAAGATTTCCAGAGATCTATTGCAGATGCTGAAGATATTCTTGAAAAGCGGTGTTTTGCTGTTGATGGTATAGATGCACCGAACCGGGACACAATCTCAAACTTCCTAGCGGATGTGATCGAGCTTTAAAGCAGCTTTCTTCTAGAAGCTTTCTTTCCCGCTTTCTTTCTATTCTTGGAATCATCCTTATCCATTCTTGGAGGATAGAAAGAAGATAAGATGTAATAGTTAGCGGAGTTCCGCTTTTCTGCTTTTTAGGGTTCTTCTTTCCTAGATTTAGTGTAATAAAGCTTGCTTCAGCTGAGCAAGCCCTAGATTGTGAAAGCAAGGAGATTTTAGGGTTCCCTACTCCTCTGCTTCTCTATAAATAAGGGCCTTTGCTCATTTATTTTTCTTTAACCGTGCTAGTGAGAACAAAACGCTGAGCCTATTGTGCCTTCTATTTGTTGCTCAAGTATTGTTCATTTGTATTGTGATAAGCAAATTGTTGAGCCTCTTTAGCCAACAAGGAGTTAGTAAGATTGTTGTTTTCTATTGTGTTAAGAATAAGTTTGCAAGCCTCCTTAGCTGCAATTTCTTGTTCAAGGCATGTTAGAAGGGAGTTTGTGTTTCAGAGATTTGAGTAATGAAATCATGAGCCTCTTTTGCCTTGGTCTAAAATCTCAGATTTCCGTTATCTATGTTATGCTTTTATGATCTTTATTTCAGCTTACAGTGAAGTGTGTAGTTGTTTGTTGGGAGAGAGATTGTTAAAGTATTTTTTGTCAGAAAATCTGCCTTGTTAATTTCTAACTTCTCTTGCTCTGCTGTTACTTGAGAGGTTAGGAACGTCTTTAGTTTAAGTTAGTCGTAGTTGAACTTCTTATCAGAAAATCTCAGCTACGGCGTTTGTGTTTAAAAAACCTTATGCTCTAAGCTGATCCAAAAAGATAGGCAACTTAGTTTTAGTTTACTTTCTTTCAAACACCATCAGCAAGAGGGAGCTTCCCCTCCTAATTTGAAGAGCAGTTTATCTGTGCATAGCTGTCCGTTTTCAAAGCCGCATTCCAGAGGTGCGAATTTAAACGCCAACAGTTTTCTGGCGCCCACCGTGGGGCACGAGGCTTTAAACAACAAAGAAAGCTTAGGCTTTATGTCACGGGTATGACCATCTGGCGTCCTACTGCTACAGTTCAACAACCTGATCTTACACCTCCAGTTATCCAGCCAAGTTTCCAGATAATTGAAGGAGAGCAAGTGGACATTATCAGCAGCCTGAGGAGTTTCATCTTTGAGAAGAAGGAGACCCCTGCTCAGTGGAGAAACACTGCTGCTATTTTAGACAAAGAGGAAGAGAAAGCCGATATTGCAGCCGAGAGACCTGTCTTGCCACCACCCGCGTGGGACTAGACAATCCTGGCGTACATAGTCTATACAAGGAGGAGAACAAGAACAAATCCGCTCTTCCAAGGAGAAGATACTTTCCTTCCACATATACATCCTGCAGAAGTTGGAGAGTCATCCGACACAGTACCTGAATCCAACACAGTTCCTGAGTTCAACGACATTCCAGTGTTCGAAGAAGAAGAATTCGAAGCAATGGGTGATAATCGCAACAACAATGCCAACAACAATCGCAATCGAAGAAGAGGCCCCCTGCTGCCTTGGGGTGATAATATTGGACCTTTGGCCCTAGGAGCAAATCACGAATTGCCTAAGGGGTCAAGAAAGCACTTTCCACGTTTCCAAGGTGATGGAAGTCAACATCCTGATGATCATCTTT
>VDFB02324326.1:53378-72440 GCA_007258455.2 Sequoia sempervirens | reverse complement strand
TCATATTCATCCGCAGCATTTGCCCAGAAATCCTCCAATTCCATCCTGTGCTTATATTTTCTCCCTTCCATTGTCCGGATATTATGATGTGGGTCATAATTGACCCTGGACTTGTATGCCGTGAAAGGATACCATTGGATCTCTAGCCTTGCACTTTCAGCTGCCTGTGCGGATGGACAGTACTCTAGCATGTTCCCGATGAAGAATGGGAATGTGACGGACGCTTTCTTGGTCGGCCTCTGAATATTCTGGTACTCTTCTAATTGTCTTAAAACCTCGAGCAATATCATCCGATTAGTCGGATAGATAGGCAATTTATAGGGATTTCCAGTGAATCCCTGGATCCTAATATATGTGAATTTAGGGAACTGGATGAACCAAGACCCATATTTGCTGATAAGACTTTTTGCTTCATGGCTCAGCCTTTGATGCACTCCTCCTTGAAGCTTTCTGGTGATATGCATTAGGAATGCATCATGCACCCTCCTGAAGTGAGTCTTCTCCTTCAATTGGAGCTGAGGATAGCAGTCGTAAGGCCTGAGCTCGTTCTCCCCGTTGCCAATTTTGCCTTTGCAGATCAATCCTGGATACTTGTATGATCTGGCCAACAGGTATATCACATATGAACTCATGTGAAAAGACTTGGTCTCTTCAAGGTTGATCAGTTGCTCATGGAGGTTGTCACTTATCATTCGTGACCTGTTGAACATTTTGACTCCAGAGGTGACCTCGTCGATGAAATAGTACATCCAGCTCTCAAAGAAGGCGCCTTGCGGATTGCCAGCTATTCTGTTAAGCATCAGCACAATATCCCCAAAGTCTTCCTTGAAGTCCGTGCGGCGAGGCCTCTTGGGCAACTTCTTGATTGACGGCTTTGGCTTGTCCATCCAAACCTTGTTGACTATTGTGGCGCACAAATCTGACTTGCTGTCATATAGCATTTTGGCTTCTTCTTTGGTCTTATAGACCGTTCTTGAATGTTCAGGGATGCCAAAGGTCTCCTGAATTGCAACTTCGTTCAGGTGTGCCAAGATCCTTCCGTCAGGGGCGATAATCTGTCTTTTCTGGGCATCATAATGGCGAGCACATTCTACCATTAACTCTGCACAATCCATTGCCGGAGGGAATCCAGCTGCTTGGAATATCCCGTTTCTGACCATTCTTCTGGCTATTGCTGTAGGAAGTCCCTTCTGACCGTATACTCTTTGCTTGAATTCGTCAAAATCCACATGTCCGAGGTCAGTGTCCATGACATTCTTCCACTTTGAGATGACCTTGGTCTCCTTCTGAGCACCCTTGTTGGCGAACTTCATTTTCAGCTTCCTGGATAATCCTCCTGCCGTGTCCGTCAACCTGCAGTCATAATATTAACATTAATAAAAAGACTTTTAAAATTATTAAAACCTCGTGCCTTGGATTTGAGAATTAACTTTCAGCTGTTCAAATAATTAATTTGCTGCGAAAAAGCAAGCTGAAAGTGACTTGAATGGGATTGAAAATTTTGCCAGAGCTTCGTCAGATGACAGTACATAAAAAGATAGCAAATTTAATTGACCAATCACCAAACCTCAGCGAAGGAACGTTAAATGCAAATCAGATTTAAAAATCTGATTTTTTTGAAAAGTGCGCCCCTCTTCAAGAAGAATTCATCTCTTTTTCTCTTCCCGCGAAAAATTCCTCAACATAACACTGCTTCTCCCTCTGGGAAAATTCGACTTTGCTTATGGACGAATTAATTGCCTGACAATTGCGAGAAAGAATAAATTTCTCTTCAGCTGTGTGAAAAAATGAGTTTCTGAAACTCATTATAATGCTGAGAGATTGAATTCGATTTAGCAACTGCCGTAATCTTTCTCGATCTCGATTTGTTTCCAAACAGGCAACTTTCCTTTTATCTTCCGACAAGGATCAGTCTCGAACTTATCCGGACAAATCTTATTGATCTTCAAAAATTCGATTTTTTAATGTTTATTTTTTTTGATTTTTTCAACTTTTAAATAAAACATTAAATAATTTAATTAAATTCATGGTGAATTTAATTTTCTTTTTTGTCGGATTTCATCTCCGCCTGGCGTGCTTTATTTTCGTCTGATTCGTGTCTGGCAATTTTGATTTTGTCCAAGGTATTTTAAGTTTCCAAATAGTTGAAAATTAATATTAAAATATTAAAATATTTCAATTAATTCCAACCCGTTTGTAACATCCAACTAATCTACGGTTACGAAGGTTTAACTAGTAACTACCTTCAGCTGAATTGTAACTAATTGTTTTCAAGAGATCTAGAGTTTTTCAACGTTTCTAACTGATTTTTCAGAAACAGTTTCATAATATCATGAAATAAATAACTACCATTCTAGGGTTTACTTACAACGGTTATCTTAATCTTCTACAACTAATTTGCAGAATTCAACTATACAGTATACTTTAACAATAACTAACATGTAACGGCAATTTCAGCAAAAAAACAAAGATCACATTACAAGATGAATATTATTTCAATAAATAGTACACATTCAAATCTTTGTACCTGAAAATAGAGCGAGAAGAAATTTAACACCATCTTCATTGGCATTTCTGTTCAGAAAGGAAAAGAAATCATCATCAGGGGCTTTACCGCCCAACCAAGACCTGCTGGTCTCCCGAGTTTCTTCAACTGAAGAACCCGCCCTTCACGAGGTCAATTAACAAGGATCAATTGTTATCAGTTCTCTGAGCCTGATGTCCACGAACCTATACCACTGATCGATCCTCCCTCTATAGGTACCTCCTATCAGAAGAATCATCCTGATCAGGGTATATCTGGCCATGGAAGCTGACATTGCCAAACGGGCATCTACCTTGGCCAAGGATTTTTAATTAATTATTTATGGCATCACTGTGCTGTCAGCACGCATCCTTGCTCGTTAAGTTTACACTAGATATGTTTCAGGTTTCTACATTCGAGAACAACAAATATTCACGTTCAAGTTCTTACTGTTTGCTATTAATTTCATTGGTTCAAATAAGAATTTATCGATTAATCTTCAGGAAGAGATAATATTCAGATCTGTTAGACATATCCTACTAGTCTTCATAACAGTCCAGTTTTTAGGGTCTTGTGCTTGTAAGAAGACAATCACCGAGAATAGACTTTAATCAATAATAGGTATTTGCAATGCTGTATTGGAATCTACTGGTTAACCAAAAGGATGTACCATTCCCTGCTTGATTGGAGGATGAAAAAGGTGTGACAGTTTCCCAGCTGCTTTGTATTTATTTTGTTTTTTATTTTAATTACATACAGGACGTCTTCAGAATGGCTTTCCTCATTACGCAACTAAGCTCCTACGACTGGCATTGTTTGATGTTCTGCTCTGGTGTACTGTTCAGTACATCAAGGGTTAAAGATTTAGAAAAGAGGAGACAGAGGTCGCTTCAAGGTTTGACTAAGGTATACCAGCATACCAGAAAAAAAAAGAAACTCCTTAGGTCGGCTTTGCTTGATGAGGATATAGCAAGATCACGAAATTGAACAGAGGAAGAACGATCTTAGATTAACTTCTGACTGTATGACGCCCAGATGGGAAGGTTAAACGACATTCAGATTTAAACAAAAGCTATGGTTCAGTCTAACAAAACCCTATCTTAATTCTTAGAGCAAGAATAGTATAGAGAATAGCCGATATAAACCAAAATAAGATTATAACCATTCATTCATTAGGGCGACAAGAATTATTCTCATAATGAATTTTACGCAGGGAAGATACAAGGAAGATAATCACATTTACGTGCCTGATAGTATTACGGTTGTTGCCTCTGTCCACGAATTCCGCTCTGCTTGCCTTCCGAGAAGAGTTTCGTGAGCCACCGGCGATTATTTCCGCGGAATAGAGGAAGAGAAAGGCGTATGAGGTTCACTTTCGCTTCAGACAGATCTTTCCCGACCGATTCCAAGAGAAGATTAAACAAATCACAGAGGAATAACCGAACCCTAAACTTGGCGGAAGATTGGTATCCTTCCAAAAGACGCAGACCAAAAAAAAATGAATAACGAATGATCAGATGGAATGCATTTTTCCAGACGGGGTCGACGTTTAAATGAATGCCCTTTCGCATTCTCCATCGAGCCTCTTGAATGCAAGGCGTTACCATGCAAACCGACGCCCTGGTGGTGCTTCAGATTTTCATTCATCGGCCCTCTTTACCCCGCACAAAGACCACTACCAAATGCGTTTTCTTTTAGCCGCTTCACTATATTTCGCTTTTATTAGATTCGAATATTTAATATTTGAAGTCTTGAAAATTGCCTTATTGACATTTAAAATTCTTTATGAAATGAAGATATCTAAATGTTTTCTTTTTAAGGTTCATTATTTATTATTTATTTTACCAAGGCCAAGATTATCTTGTGTCGTCATTTGCATCTCAGAGTTTGATAACAATCGGATCCTTGTCAACCGTGCCCTCTCCCTGATGACGGTCCCTTTTCTTTTCTTGCGTTGATGGTCCTGCAATCACTTGACACCAGAAGCCAGAGTTAGACTATTCTTAACATATTGTTTCTCATTAATATACGTAACAACATCATCTATAATTGTATTTACGCAATTAAATAATCTTCCATCATTCCATTCATTTGCCAAGAGATGAAAAAAAAAAAAAAAAAACTAGAGCAATTATTTAATCTTTTAATTCATATTCATAAGAAAGATAATGTTTCAATAACGGAATTAACGATCATGTCTTCAATACCATAACTTATTAAGTTCTAGGGGGGGGTTGTGACACCGTTCGTCTTGGACCCATGGCTAACTCGATCTTCCTTCCATTTTTCTTGGCTGAGAGTTTATTTTCCAATTTCGTCCTTAATTTTGTCTAGCCAAACCAAATCTTAAGCCATTCCGTCGAGAATTTCATTGCCAGATCCCTATTTTTCTTTGCCGAGGCGAGATTTTAAGCTTATTTTGCTCTGCCAAAGTCAAATACTTCCTTGCTCAGTCGAACTTTTCTAGGAAAAATCCTTGTCTGAATGTCTTCGTTGGGCGAATTTCCTTGATGTCTGACATATTCTTCCTCCCTTTGGCCAAGGACGACCCTTCCTTTCTCCCTGCCTTGGGCATTTTCCTTGGGTCAAAGTTGACAATTTCTCGACATTTTCTCCATACTTGGGCAAATTTTATCTCTTTTCCTCATCGTGCTAGGCACATTCCGTTTTATTCTTTGCCATATCCTGATAATCTTTAGCACATGTCCTTTCAATCTTGGCATTTGTCCTCTTGAAAGTGTCACAATACTTGGCCAACGTCTTCATTTTTCATCCTTTAGCCTCTTCACTTAGGCAAGTATTTCGAACTTTTTCTTAGACTTGGCATTAACACTTAGCCAAAAATCATCATCCTATCATCTTAGGCGGACTTCCTTGACATCTTGGACGAAGATTATGGATGTCCTTGACACTTTGCTAGTTCCTCCAAGCATGTGGCGGACTTTGTAAGTCTTTAGGATGAACTTTTTTGGACGCCCCTCTTTTCTAGGGTGGATTTCCTCAACTTCTTAACACTTATTCTCATCATTTTATCCTTTTGGAAAGGATTTTCTACCCTTTTAGGCCCTCATACTTAACCAAATTTCGAAATTTCCCTCTTGGTAGGCATCAACACTTAGTAAAATTTTGATTTTCCTCTACTTTCATGCCTAGGCGGACTTTGGATAGCCTTCAGCCAAGTCCCACCTTTCAAGGGCGGACTTCATTAGCATTTTGGACGAGTTTCCAAGCATATGGCGGACTTTGAGGGTCTTTAGCACATCAAGGGCGGACTTTGTAAGGGATAAGGATGTCTTCAAGATGCAAGGGCGGACTTTGAAGGTCTTTAGGACGTGCTACATGATGCAAGGGCGGACTTTGAAGGTCTATAGGATATCCCCCTTGGCAGATGGCGGACTTTAGAGCATGCAAGGACATCAAAGGCGGACTTCAAGGATGCATGGACATCAAAGGCGGACTTTAAGACCCTTTGGCACTTCCCTCAAGCACATGGCGGACTTCAAAGCTTGCATGGACAAGGATGGCGGACTTTGGGCAGTCTTAGGATGTCCCACCTTTATGCATGGCGGACTTCAGAGCTTCCTTGGACGTTGCCTCAAGATGCAGGGATATGATTCCCAAGTGCTGGGCGTATCTCAAGACCTTTTGGGCCTTCACATACCTTTCTTCATCCTTCTTTCATGGCGAATTTTCCAGACTTGAGCAGATTTTTCACAGATTTCACCATTTTAGAACTGATTTTCATGATTTCATCTTCAGATCTGATTGATCTTGAACTGGTTTTGACTGGTTTTTCCAGATTTTTGAACGTTTTGGCCTGATTTTCATGCTTTTTGAACTTTTTTTGCAAATTTTTCAAAAATTTTCAATTTTTTCATTTTGATTTTCTGAGAGTTCTATTGAGTTTTTCGAACTTCTGAGTGCGTTTTCAGAACTCGGGACCCTTCCTAAAAATAGAAACTTTCCAAAAATAGAAACTTTCTAAAAATAGAAAAAGCAACCCTAAAAAATAGGGAACCTTGTTTGGTCCAAAAATGCCCAAAATGAAAAATCGAAAAAGCAACTTTTCCTAAAAATAGAAAGTCTCAGAATTGGCTGAATTTACAGTCGATCTTCGTCTCTTGGGCCTTTTGAGCGCTTCCATGACGTCTAAGCACTGATTCAAGCATGAATTACTGACTCGGCTCGGGTCTCTCAGCAAACTGACTTGAAACTCTTGGCAAAGTGATCTCTCGTAACCGTTGCAAGGAGACAGAACCCTAAAAACTAGCAGGCAACTGGGGGTCCCCATCAGCGATGGGGCGATGTGTGAAAAGGTCACAACAGGTAGCTATGTTGACTTGGATGGTTTCTTCAACAAGCATTGCTGATTTTTCTCGATCTACGGGGAAAAAGTCCAATCCTCCATCCTTGGGCGCCTCAGTGAGGTTTTCACCCTCAGATATGCCCTTTATTTTTACTATTTTATCGTTAGAAGGTGCCTTTCGGTTTTCACCTTAAGACGTGTCATTTTTGTTTTATTTTTCTTTTTCATTTTGCGACTAGAGGATGGAACAGTCTCCCTAAAGTAGGCTGCACAGTCTAGGTCAATAGCAAATCCAGCCTTGTGGTCTCCACTTGGTATACCCTCATGCAATCCCATGAATTCTGCAATGGCCTCATTATTTTGAAATATGTCCATAACTGGCGGGCCTTGTTAATCCCAATCGATTAGTTGTGGGTAGACTAAGGAAATACCATCATCAGTATTGGTGAATGGTGGGGAGGACGCAGAGCATGCTGACGGATTCAGAGAGGTTAAAGATAAAATTGTCATCATCTAACTCCACATCAGATTCTATCCAATATTCGTCTTCACTTGATTCATACTCATTGTCAAAATAAGGGACAAATGGACTGGCATTGGGGTCGGTAGTGTCATGTGGTGAGTCGGATGATTCCAAGTGAGGGTCATTGTTGTCAGAGGGTTGGAAGGGTTTGGTGGAAGGATGGTCAATGGGGCTAGAATATAATTCAGACTTGGAATTGTTCCTCAAGACTTTAGAGTTGTCATTATTTGGTGTCGGATCAAGCTTAAACATTTGCTAGAACCTCTCTTCAAATGTAGGTTCTCTAGGTTCAAGGAACAAGTCATCAAGGCAACAATCACTTAGGGATCGTTGGGAGCCAAATTCCCATTCTTGTTAGTCAGTTTCGGTAAAGGGGTCTTTAGTTGTCTCAACACATTCCGAAGAATTCACTTTCTCACTAGAAAGTACATTGGTACTTTGATCGCCAGATTCAAGTGGTCCTAACCCTAACCCAAGACGTTTTGGTCTTCCAGTAGGCATTAGGGGTTCCCGTCTTGTTTTGTCTTTGCCAAGGCCACTAGTTCCATCATAGCCTTTTGCCCTTCCTATGTCATAGCCTTTACCATATATCTCTACTGGCAATGGGGGTGGACTTTCAGGGTCTCTGTAGATCCAAGACAATACATCTTTGGTGTCTTCTTTGCTCATGTCGCCCCATTTTATGAATATTGTTTTTGGAGGAATTTTGAAAACTTCCTTTGGCTCTATCATGAAACAAGGCTTGCCATAGACCTTAGGAGACTTGGGTATTTTTGTTATGCAGTAGGTCGTGTTTAGCTTATATTCTCCACACCCTTGGTCTTGGATCTTGACATTGGGATCAACACTTGGGGTGGTGGATGATGTGGTGGATGTCAAAGAGGTGGATATGGCTGTCGACAAGGTGGATGCGGAGGTCGAAGCGATGAATGTAGACGTCGAGGGCTTAGCAAGTGTGGATGGATCAATGTATTTGGAGAAAGAAGTTGTTGAAGCTTCATGGTTAATGGGCACTTGGCACTTAGAGATGCCTCTCAAATTTGTACAATACTGAAATGGGTCGAGATCTCCATATATGGTAATTTCAGTACTGTAATGTCCCCTTCTCAAACCTGATTGTTCCAGTGACCGTTGGCCTTTCCGTTGGGAACCCGAAGGCTAGTCGGAAGGTTAAATTAGGGTTTCCTAATTTTGAGGAGGTCATTGCTCAGAGATGATGGATTCAATGGCGGTTTCTTTCTGGGTTTTCAGAGAGCTTCGCAGTGGTATGTTCATCTCAGCATTCAGAGCACTTTTTGGAATTTACTATTTTTAGTAAATTCTATTTTTGGCAGCTTTCCAGATGTGTTCAGCTCGGTTGACTTCCTGCTTCAGTTGGTCAGTTGTTTTGCTCAGTTTTGACTTCAGGGCCTTGTCAAAAGGATAAGTTAAGTCATTTAATTAAAAAAAAAGTCACGTTTTAATTATTATAATTGAACGTTGACCCTTGGCTTAGACTTAATGACTTAATGTGTTTTTAAAAAGTGGTCTTTGAGGGTGGCGCCCTCATTGAAGAGATTATTTTAATTATTTCCTAAGTCAAAGCAAGGTTTGAAGGGCGTAATTATCAAAGTTGATATTCATTTAAAATATCATTTCTTAAGACTTTAAGAGAAAGTGCGCCCATCCTTGAGGAGATTGGGTTTTGACCTAAAAGCTGATTTTAGGGTTTTTGCGAAGTCAACTGAAGAATTATAAAGAGGAGTCTTGGTGCATCATTTGGGACATCTTTGGACAAATATATTGTTATGCTGCCGGATTGGCTCTGGGACTGCTTCGAGGAATGAAGGCCTCCTAGCTTGGGCATTGCTTCTCGCTTGAAAGACAGCGACTAGTGGTGATTTAAGATAGATTTGTGAGTTTGCATTTAGTTTTGAGCTTTGTTTCAGCTTGTGCATTATTAGATCTGTTTTGCATATTAGTGGGTTTCAGCATTTTGCATCATTTAATACAGCAGATTTATGTTTTTGCTCACAACTTGAAAAATACAAAAATATTCCTTCTGGGTATCGTCTCATTCTCTTTGTCTGTGAAGGGCGAACATATTCTCTAAGTTTCAGATTTTTTGGTTGTGTATTGGATTTTTAAAGCAAGGTCGAACCTTTCAGCTGGGCCGTACCATTGTGTACTGTCTTGTTTTCCGTGCAAATTAAATTAGGGCATTTGGGGTCTGTGTGAATGTTTGAGTTTGGTCGCCTTAAGCATTAGAGTGCATTGCATTTTACTTCACCTCATTCGGGTCATAATTGAAGGAGTTACGAACAATTCTTTGAATTTGTAAGCTGCTGGTTATGTAACAAAAAGTGCAGATCTGATATGACAGTTTGTGTAATCTGCATCTTCCTATCTTGGTTGGTGTCAAGATTTCTTTATAACCTTGCAGAAGGATTCTTATTGTATGCACCATTGAAAGAGCATCTTATATTCTGATTTGCAGGCAATAATATGTTGTAAACTGGCAGTAGTACTGACCAGTTGTTCTTTGAGTATTGCTTTATTGCTGTTGTAATTCTCATTCTTCTTAAATAATTATTGTAATAGATTTACCTCCGCCCTATGGTAGCTACTTCCCATTCTGGGTAGCAAGCACATTCTGGGTGTTGAGTAGTTGCATCTTTCAGCATTTCTCTTTAAGCATTGTTTGTAATTCACTCCGTCATATGGTCGCCCCTCACTCCGCATTGGATTGGGTAGCACATACTTGACGTCGAGTTCCCTTTTCAGCATTTAGAGTAGAAGACCCTCTGACCAATGCTCGCCATCATCGGCGCCATACTGGTTAGAGTTACAGCATAAGCAGTTTGATTTAGATCCTCTGACCAATGCTCGCCATCATCGGTGCCATTCTGGTTAGAGTTGCTTTCTTGCACGTTTCGGTTTATTCTCTAACCTTAACGGGTGCACTGCTTTGTAATTTGTAAATTGAAAAAACGAAAAAAGTTGGCTCTGTATATTTCAAGTACCTTCAAAAGGGAACTTCAAGCATTGGTGATAGGTGGAAGGGACAGCCTTTAGGGCAT
The DNA here is from genome assembly GCA_007258455.2 of Sequoia sempervirens. Lineage (NCBI taxonomy): Eukaryota > Viridiplantae > Streptophyta > Pinopsida > Cupressales > Cupressaceae > Sequoia > Sequoia sempervirens. The sequence continues at coordinate 62,028 of VDFB02324326.1, read as the reverse complement.
GAATCCAAGGTTGACCAAGCAAAATATTGTAAGGAAGTTCCAGATCTAGGACTTGACAGGTTGTATCCACAATGACTACTCCTATCCGAATAGGGAGTGTGATTATGCCTCGAGAGGAGCGTTCTTCATCATCATATGCCTTGATAACTATGCTCTTTGTAGTGTCTACACAAGCATCAGAAAAATCTAGAGCCTTAACCAGTTTTAAGGAATAGATGTTCAGTCCTGCTCTACCATCTACTAAAACTTGTCTGACCTTATGTTTGTGGACAAAGACTTCGATGTGTAAGGCGTCGTTATGATTGGTCTTTGGTGACGAATAATCTTGGTTTGAAAATGTTATGTGATGGGGTGTAGTGAGGTATCCCACCATGGCCTCAAATTGGTGGACATCAATATCCCTAGGGACAAATGACTCTTGCAAGGTTTTATCAACTATAGTCTTATGCGTGGGAGAAATGTGAAGCAGCTCAAGTATGGAAATTTGTGCAGGGGTTTTTCCTAATTGATCGATAAGGTTAAACTGACTCTTAGGTTGCAACTGCTTTGCAGATGAGCTAGGTTGTGATTGCCTAGCAGATGGACTGAGTATCATGATTTTTGGTTGCCTAGGAGGAGGAGGACCAACTCTGGTGACTTTGCCGCTTCGGGTAGTGGCGTTACCTTCAAGGGCTCTTTTGACAGTGATGGTATTAACGTATTCATCATTGGTCCGGACATGGTTAATAATAGTTGCACCGGAATAACCGTATGCGGTGTGAGCGTAATTGGCTTGATTATTATTTGTCCTAGGACCTGACGTTGAGGCTTTATTTGAGCCATGGTCTTGCAGTGGGTTCTTGTGAATAGTATGGTTTGCATTTGATGCAAATTGTGGCCCACCCACTTCAATTGTGCGATTTTCGATGAGGTCTTGGACCAAATTCTTTAATTGTCGACAAGAAGAGGTTTTATGTCCTTTAGTGTGGTGGTAATCACAAAAAGCATTGTCATCCCACCATGATGGCTTAAATTGTCCTGGGTCATATGGTTTAGGGTCTTCTAGTGTAATGACATAGTTTTGAAGGAGCTTTTTGAGGATGTCCTCGATTGGCTCACCCAAAGGGGTATATGTGCGACTTCTCGAGAATTGTCTAGGTTGACGAGACTGCCATTGGTTTTGATTGTTTTGATGATTTTGAATGGCAGTAGCAGCAGGTGTCTGTGTGATTATTTATGTGTTTTGTGGTTGAACTCCTTTAAGAGTAAGTATAGGACCCATTGTGTTGACTATCTTAGTGTCAACAATGCCATCATTGGTTACATGTTTGTTCTTGACCCAGTATTTGTTCTTGTCTGAAGGCTGGTTTGTGTTTGTGTTCTTAGGGCCATATTTCAGTTCTCTTTTAGCAATAATGGCTTTTTCCAGTTGGACTCCTCTTTCGACTAAGTCTGCAAAAGTTGTGCAATAGTGGACTTGTAAGCCGTATTTCAATGGACCTAGGAGTGTTTGGACAAACATGTCAACTTTCTCTTTTTCAGGTATGTCAATGTGACAACTTGCTAGACTTCTCCATCTTTAGAAAAATGGGATAAAAGTTTCACCAACATCTTCTTGTGTAAGTGTGCATAAGCTAGTGATGGAGGTGTCTGTGTCAATGCTATAAGCATAATTTTTCACAAATTTGTCTGCAAGTTCGTCCCATGTTTTTATCCCCTTCAAAGTGGAAAACCATTCAAGTGTGGGTCCTGTTAGACTCTTGGAGAAGAGTCTCATCAAGTAAGTGTGTTCATATGCAATGTCCATACAATTGGTTGTGAATTCTCGAATGTGTTCAAGTGGGTTTGTCTTGCCTTTGTACTTAGTGAAGTTTGGTGCCATATACCCAGGAGGGAATGGTGGCATGCATAGACTTTTGTCAAAAGGGTATGGGCATAGGTCATATGACATGTGTGGCTTTTTAGTAGACATTTGTGTGGTCTTTATTTTTTTTTTGGTAAGTTTGCCACTTGAGCTATCAAAGCGTGGATTATGGGATTGTTTGTTGCATCACACATGGGAGTGATGGGTATCCCATGGGTCCCCATTTGTTGGGATGAGGTGTTTTGATTTAGTTGTGAAATGTGTTGGTGTGAGAGGTATGGCATGTTTTGATTTGAATGTTGTTGGTATTGCACATTTTGATTAGGGATGTGTTGATGTGTGTGAATGTGTGATGCATATGTGGGAATGTGTCCTCTAGCCATATTAGTTGATATTTGCGGGATGTGTTGACCTTAAATAATTTGGTGTATGTTGTGTCATTTGATTGCCTTGTCCAAATTGATAGAATTGTCCATGGGGAATGTTGGTGTTTTTCCCATTGGGAAGTATTGGTATTGAATTGTGATGATGTGTTGACATTTGGTTGTGGTCCTCTAATAACAATATGTCATTTACTTCCTCCAAAGGGATTAAATGAGGTCCCAATGAAAGGATTTGATGATGATGCTCCCATGGTACTAGATGAAGCTCCAAATAGGGGGTTTGAAGAGCTTTCCCCCATTGATGAGGATCCAAAGGTAGCTCCGATTGATTGTGAGGATGTTGTTGACATTGTAGGCATTGATTGTGACATGGCTTGTGACATGGTTGGTGCCACTCCAATGGATGTTGCATTGATCGAGTTGGAGGTTTTTGGATTGGAGGTGCCACTAGAGGTAGCATTGATGGTGTTTGTATTATTTTGTGTGGTGGAGGTATTGTTTGTGTTTTGTTGAGGTGTCGAGTGTGACTGATTAGGTTGTTTCGTGTCATCGGGAGAAGCGGGTCTTATGGTGTTAATGTCAAAGCCTCGTGGTAACTTGGCCCCTTGGTCTAAGAGCATAGCTAAATATCTGTCAGGATCGTTCAAGACCAACTCCTCTACAAAGGAGGCTACTTCAGGATTTTGGGCTGCACCCTCTAAGTCCTCTGCAAGCACTTGCCCATTTTGTTCTCTCTATATGAATGATTCAAATGGATTTTGAGAGGAAGATGGTTTGTTTATGTCGTTGAAAAGATTGATAAAAGATGCCCCCATGTTTGTGTTTGAGTTCATGTTGTACGGGTTATTGCTTTGTCTGAAAGGATCCATTTGTCTTCTTTTCCTTTGGAGTCTAGTCTCAACCATAAAAGTATTGCTCAAATGGGGGAATGATAACGACAACTAAGTGTGAGGATGACACTAATCTATGTTTTTGTATTTTTGGAATAAAGGGATGACCTTGCAAAATGATAATGTTGCTTAAAGGAAATGACTAATGCAAAGTGACAATGTAAAAGGGGAGGAACTAAAATGAATAATGGACTAAAGTTTTGAGGTATGATATGCAGAATGCAAGGTCTAAGGAAACTCTAAGGTGCAATCACTTTTGGTAGACTTAAAGAAAAGTACACTAACCATTCAAGGTTTGGTCAATGTCTCAATTTGGATTGTCAAGGGACTTGTTTGTAGGACTAGCTGACAAGATGACAAAATGACAAAGTGAGGTTTCCACACTAGACTTATGAGTGGGAAGTGACTCACAAAAAGGACAAGAGACGAAGAGATTGATTATGATTAAGTCCAATGACAATTTAATCTTGAAGACAAATATTTGACAAGGTATGGTAAGTTTTCCTATTCTCAAGTCTACAAAAATGAGGACCTAAAAGTTGGTTTATTGATGGAAATGATGATGATGGACTCTAAGGTGCAACTAGGATGTGAAATGGTAGACCTATGGTGAAACTAAATGCAAATTACAATGTAAGGATGGAGGTTTTGAGTAATTCTTTTTCTGGTTTTGAACAATGACTATTGAGGAAATATGTTTGAAAATAGATTGGAAATGTTTGATCTTGGGTTTTTGACAGTGACAGTGATTTTCCAATTGATAGGCAATTGTGTCATTTCAGGTCACGAATGTGTTTCAATTTGTCAAATGCGTCTTGGTTTAAGCGAATGTGGCACTATGGGTCACAAATGCAGCTTAGTAAATGAACTGCAATCTTTTGGAAAGCAACTGCGGTTTAGACCAGTCAAATGTGTTTTATCAGAGCAAATGCATTGCAGAGACTGTCAAATGCGGCACAGAACAACTAATGTGTTTTAGCAAATGCGGTGCAGAATGCAAAAGTTTGATTTTTTTGATGTTTTGGTCAAATATCTGAATTATTTGAAGTTGACTGTTTGTTTCCAGATTTGTGAATGTTGTTTGTTTTGTTTCAGTATCCAGAAAACACTTGGCAAACACGATATTTTGAATATGTAATCAATCACAAAGAAGACAAGCACAATCCTATGGTTATGCCAATACAATATATGTTAGATTCCACGTGGGTTTCCCCAGCCGCATATCCTTAGCGTGTGAATCTAGAAGCTTGGTTGCATGGGCTCCCCCTTACAGTGCACTCTCTTCTTAGGCCAACCAAGCTTCCAACCCCCATAAAATTCCCATGGCAGGCTGATCACCTCTACTAAAGACTGCGAAGATGTGGATGCCTTCACAACGACCATTGTTGTGCTAGTAGATAGAGGGTTTTTGGCTACTACACAAAAGTATTTAGTTCGGGACCCCCGTTCAAGTGGCCATACATGGGGCAAAAGATTAAGCTCCATTTAGGAGGCACTCCAGTTTGAAGAGGTTATACTCAACAGGGTTTTGGGGAGTGCTACTTTGTCTATATGACACATCCGCACTCGTAATCCTGGGCTTTTTGTTAGGATTCACATTTATATACCAGTTAGGGGTAGCTCGGCCAAAGAGCTCTGTTGCCGGTCTGAGTCGCCTTGGGGTGAGTACTTTTTCCTGCCAAGGAAGGCCCAATTTCCTAGAGTCAATAACAGTTTCTCTTGCACCCAGGATCACACAAGTGCGCAAGGGGAGAGGATACTCCTATTATTGAATCAAAGGCTACACAAGTTGAAAGCATTTGTTCATTTTAATAACCAAATTGAAGTGTGAGGCAAACACATCAAACACTTTGTGTATTTTAATCCAAACTTATGATGTCAACTCAAGCATGCAAGTTCTTTTTAGGCCCACTAATCCTTCTATGTGAAAAAGGCACTCTAGATAAAGAAAAATTGAAGTAAGAGCCCTACAAAACATGATTAGTAGTTTTGAGTCTCCAATCTTTGACAAGTGACAGTTGATGTTGCAAATCTTGAATCGTGGACATTCGAACCTGCAAGAAAGAAGTCAAAGATTAGCCCAAAATCAAAAATTAAACGAAGAAGAAAATTAACATGTAATTTAACTATTAAAAGTTAAGGGACAAAATTAATCTAAAAGAGAAAAATCTAAGTCTAAGCTCAATTATATATATATATAAAGCTAGACTAAATTAAAATGTAACTCTAAAATTAAAATCTAATTAAAATTAAAAATCTATTAATCTAAAATCTAAATTTAAAAGCTAATTAATCTAAATTCTACAAAATTTAAAATTTAATTGAAAATCTAAATTAACCTAAAATATATTTAACTAGAAATTGAAGCTAATTAAAATCTCATTAAAATCTAAATCTAATTAAAGTCTAGTTAAAAATCCAAAACTAATTAAAATCTAAATAAAAATTTAAAAATATAATTAAAATTTAAATCTAATCAAAAAAATCTAAAATCTAAAAAATATTTAAAAATCTAAAAGTTATTTAAAAATTAACAATCTAAAATCTAAATCTAATTAAAATCTAAATTAAATTAAAATCTAATCTAAATGTAATGAAAATCTAACTGAATTAAAAGCTAAAAAAATCTAAATCTAAGTAAAATTTAAATCAAAGTAACATCTAATCTAAACTTGATCTAATAAAATGAAAACTAAAATTAAAGAAAGTGGATCGAATCTAAAAAGCTAATTAAATGGAAAAAAAATCTAAAAATCTAACATTTAATCTAATCTAAAAATGGAAGTAATCTAAAAATCTAAAAGAAAATCTAAAACTAATCTGAAGTAATTAATTTAAATTGACACAAATTAAACTTCATTCTAAATTAAAAAAAAATCTATTCGTAAAGTAACAAAATGAAATCTAAGTGAATCAAATTAACAAAAACCAGAAATTGAATTGAATTTGGCCAAAAGTTTTTCTTCAACAGCTGTGCCGACAGAGATGAATTACTGCAGACTGAGCGTGCAAGAAACCGTTTAGGAAATAAAAGCAAGTTCAGCGATTTGACTAGTGACCATGCTGGATTGGATAGCTCGCATCTGCCACAAAAAAGACAGTAGATGTTGCGAGCAGCTCGCTGCCATCTTCTGGTGATAACTTATAACTGTAAATTTGACTTTCTTTTAAAAGCCAGCACCAGATTTATAATGTGTCAAAGTCTTCGCTGTTGAATTGAAATCTGCAACAAGTTGTAAATGTAAAACGTAAGTTTCATCGTGCAGCCATTAATAATATCGTGGGCTAGATGGAAACGAAATCTGATTTTGAATCTTATTTCCTTGGTCTACCATTAAATTCCTCTTTGTCTACAGTGTTAGACTCTACATACAAAAATTAATGAATGCATGTCGTGGTCAGCCAACTTTCGGTGCCGAATGGTTTTTATGAGAAGAAGATAGAGTCCCAACAAAAATTCAGCGATGACTTTAATCAGCACCACCAAACAATCTGGTCTGCACAAACAAACAATCTGCAAGCCCTAACAATCTGGAAGCATGTGCAGGCATACAAACAATTACCCCATAATGTTATGATTTTCCCTTTTTATTTTTGTTCAAGTTCGTGAAAAGCTTGCTTGCCCAAATAAATTGCAAATGTGATTGCTATTGAAAAGCTTTCTTGCCCACATAAGAGCAATCACATCAAAAATAATGAAGAATGAGAGAACAATGGGATGTGAATGTGGGGATTTGTTATTATCTGTCGAATAAGAGCTACTGTCACAGCTTATGTGGTGGGGCAGGCATGTCATGGAAGCACAATCACAATATTCATGGAAGCAAGGTCGAACCAATGGATCCCAGCAAACTAAACAGCAATCTTGGAATGAATATGTTAAACAAAAATTTCAAGAAGAGCATGCAGAAGAGATGGAAAGGGTGGAGCGAATAAGGTGAATGCAAGTTGTGTTCAATAGAGAGAGAAATAAGTACAGGAGCAGCTATGAACAATGGCACGAGAATCCCTCTAATGCATACCAGCACCAAAATTTTCAGCGGAATGACTGGTATTGGAATAGGCTTCCTTAATTCATTAGATTTTGTCAGAACAAAGGCCTTTCATTTGAAATAGTCTGATGCAATTTTTATTCCACAGATCTTGTGAAACAAAAAATTTCATTTATGAGCTGCCTTTATTCCACAGATCTTGTGAAACAAAAAATTTCATTTATGAGCTGCCTTGATTTGCAGGGTCATATGCAATTTTTTTTGAAATAACTCCCAGCCAAATATTTCAAGTCATTGCGGAAAGATGCAAATGCAATGATGGGTGCTCAACTTGAAGCAGAGGAAGCTACTATGCGTAACATGGTGCAGATGCAGATATCTTACGAGAATATGGTGCAATCGAAAAGTGAAATAAACAAAGAAAATAACATGCAAGAAATTCCTCATACAATATTGACATTTAAAATACTTAGTCAACTCCAAACTAAGTATTTGGTTCTCATCACACCTACTGTTAACATTTAAATTACTTTGTCAACTCCAAATTGAGTATTTAGTTCTCATCACACCTTCGAGTGTCAAGAAGAAACTAGAGATAATTTTTGATTTTGCAATAAGCGTAATGTTCAAACGAACTTCGCATGACACAAGGTTGACTTTGCATGACACAAGATTGGTGGCTGCGAGTTATTTAAGATCAAACAAATACATGTAAAAATCAACGGAGAAATATGTCAGGTTCACCAAATGTAACTAGAGAAAATTTTTCAGCTTAATTGCAAATAAAATAAAACTAAATCCCCAATAAACAATGGAGAACAATGAAAACAAGAATCATAAGAATAGTGAAACAACATCACCCAGTCTTCAAGCCTCCATTGGCCTTCTCCATCTTTGCTTAAATTGTATAATTTCCCTCAGATTTGAAGTACAACTATAACCTATGCCAAAGACAAGCAAAACATTGAAGTAATGTGGTTGCTCAAGTACTCAAGTTCTCAAGCATATTGTGTGTGTAAAATGACTTGAAAGAGGGCCTTTTAAAGAATGCCAAACTGAGAATGGATGGCCAGGATTAAAAGTTGGTGAAGCCCTAAGATCAAAGGCTAGGAATCAATGTCATAAGGAGGATTAGGGTTAGGGCAACATTAGGTCAAAGTTAGGGCAAGCTTTGAAATGAAAGGTTGAGATTTAATTGAAAGTAATTAAATCAATGGTGGAGAAAAAGAGGTAGTTGGAATAATATAAATTATTTAATTTATAGAGGAATGTTGACTTATGAATTAAATAATGGTTTAATTCATAATGGGAATGAGACAAAAGACAATAAATAATTGTTTTAATTATTTATTTGGTGGGATGGAAAGTGGGTTAAATAAATAAATTTATTTAATTGAAGGAAAAATGGTAATGTTGGTTATCAGAAATTTATTTAATTATTAGAGGGAATAAGAACTAATTAATGACGTATTTAAATAATCACGGAGGAATAATTATGACATTAGGATGTGATTAAATAATTGAATTATGTGAGGGAGAAGC